>VOQJ01014553.1:3186-17096 GCA_015052665.1 Apistogramma diplotaenia | reverse complement strand
TTCTTCCCCCGGGCTCTTTTTCTCCTGGTGACGGTCTTTCCCCTGCCTCCGGGAACCAACTTTTTTTACTGATATAAGATATGGGGGGGCCCCCCCCCCCCCACCCCCACCCGTCACCCCGAGGCACAGCGTGCTTGCAGGTCCTGTGCACAGCCTCGACATTCACTACAGTGTAACTTCCTCCCCTCCCCCCGGCCGTCTCCATATGACTGTGTGACTTATTCTGTGATATGTGGTTACTGTAAAGGTCCCGTGTGTCCAAGTTTAAACTGGTCAAACAGCCAGAGACCCTCGTGTCGTGCGGGATGTTCCATACTGAAAATGCTAGTGTATACTGCACCAGAGCACCGCATGTAAACGCTTCGTTATGGTGTTTGAACCCTAAAATACTGTGAGTGTTCTCAGATGTGTACTCTTGCCCTAGACCGGCCCACCAGGCTCAATTACTGTTCTAGTTCTACTGTAAAATTCCTCGTCTGTGGTCTGCTGTTACCAACTGCATGTTATTATAAGGATGAAAAATAAATATTATATATATATATTTCTATATATAGTATTTATTTAATATATGCATATATTGACTGTACATTTCTGAAAAAAAAATGTTACAAATGTTAATTTGCTAGATGTGCAATACTTAATAAGTAGTTAGCCATTGCCAGAGCCAGGCTTTCTTGAGTTAACTGGCTTCCACAGGGTGACGAATGTAAGAACGAGTTTGTTTTTCTATAGTACACATCGAGTGAAGATTATGATTTCAGTGTGACATCAGCATGTAGATTTCTAATAGGTGAGCGCGGGTCAATCAATGCTAAGAACTGCTGCTGTGTTGCTGTGCGGGTGCTTGCAAGCCCCACCCCAATCAGTGATGTCACAGCAGGCGGTGGGGCTGCTGGGGTAAATGTCACTGCTGTCTCATCACAGCTTTTAATTGTAGGCAAAGGCTGCATTTGTAATGAGCTACTAAAGGCAGTGCAAACTCTTTGATGGCTTGTCCACTCATCTGCACTCATGCTGCATTCAAACACTGCTGGATACTTGAAATATATTTGACTTGTTCATATCTGTGTTCAGTCCATGAATACAAGTATTGAAATAATTAACTCATTCAGTGTTTGAGTGATAATTTAGAGACGTAATTGTAATTTTTCCACATCTGTGGTTCAAGCACTTGAACTACACATTGATACTGGTTACTCCAAATATTGATAAAACACAATATTTAGAGTAAGTTGCTTTTTAAAGTAGCTGTAAAGCATCTTTCCATTAGCGGCTCTATGTGGACGCTGCATTAAAAACAGGTCAGCGATAGTTTGAGTTCTCCAAGCGCAGGGACACATTGATGGTTCGTTAGAACCGTTGGCACTCCTGAGAGCACTGAGCCACCTCCAAAGGAAAATCCCCTTCCCGTCATTATTTTAAATTTTTAAATCTAGGCTTCATTTATTTGAGCAGAACCGACATTATTGGTTATCAAACACAGATTTCTGTCAGCCAAGGTGACGGCAGCACACCTGACTCATTTGTTCTCATAGCCATGTGCTCCCCTGCTTAAGGCCACTCTGCTAACATGTGACTGAGGCAGGAAAAAGCAGAGTCACAGGGAGCCGACAAATGACGTCCATGCCAGAACTACTTCTGTCACGAGAGAAGCTGAAACAAACTTCACAGATTAAAACAAAAGCATTACATGACTGATTGGGGTGTGCAAAAGTAACAACGCCCTCCAAACTCCCAATAGCAGTTCTTAATCCTGTGACTGACCCTTCGGACGTCAAAGACTCCGTCTGCGGTCGTCTGCTGCTCGAGGAGACGACCGAGTCTCAAAGTCGTGTCTGTTCATGATCGTAAAGCGTCCGCTCCCATCGCTGGCCTCGTTTACTTTCACAGTGAGTGTGTGTGTGTGTGTTTTTTTTTTTTTGTGGTTCACGTGTGCGGTTGTGTTTGAACACTTTCTCCAGATCAGCAATATATCAGTACAGCTGTAAAGCTGGAAGATGTTATTTTGATCCTTGTATTTTTAGGAATTTAACTGTGCAAAAGGAAATCCGAGTCTGGAGAAGATGCTGTTCCATTAATAAATGACAGAACTTGATCTGAAGTGTCTGCAAAACTGATCTGAGAATTTTCTGCTTGAGTTTAAACTTTTTTTTTTGAACTGGAATATTACAGCTCGTCTCTGTTGCTGTGAAAGCTGATCGCTGTAAAGAGAAGGAAAAATGAAATGCGATGGTGGCTGTAACTATTCCAGTATTCAAAGTATTTATAAAATATGTACAGCTTTGGCAATATAATAAAGATGTCCCAAATGAAGCTCTGCGTACTTGTTCTGTAAACAAAGGGAAATGGCATGGGGTGGAGCGAGCTGAACCTTTCCTACAAAATGCAAGTCTGCATTATTTTAAAGAATGAGCACACAGATCTGTTGCTTTCAGGGCTTGCATTTACACATCTTAACTCTGTGGTGTTTGGGTTTATGAGACCCATTTTCAGTGTCTATTGAAAGAAAAAAAAATTATAATTTCAATCTGATCCACACCTTTTTTATTTTATTTATTTCTTTTTGGATAAGACTACAGATAGGAAATTGAGGGGGAATGACAAACGCAGGCCCTTCACCGAGGATTCATCAGTGCACAGACGACCTGCTCAGCCAGGTGACCTGTAGCAGCACCGTCAGTTCAGAGTCTCAGTGTGTTTTGAAGATGAGGATGAGATTAACCAGCCAGCTCCAAACCAAGCCCGTCGGCAGCCGGCGAGGGGAGGACTATGGACATCAGAGGGTCTAAGGAATAAGTCACCCCACACGGCTGCCAGCGTGGTGCAACCAGGGCCAACACAAATGGTGGTTACTCTGATTTGAAACTTCTCATCCTGAGAAATTCTAAATTCTGTTCTGGGTTCATTAGCAACAAAAGGTTGAGCTCCAGAGTGTTTGGACCCAAGACAGAGACGGTGTGACACCATTTGTGTGAACTTGGAGTGAAGTAAACATCTGTTAAATATTTTACGTGAATCTTTACGACTGTGTTGATGTAAACATACAAAAAAAATTGATGAGGCCTTTCAGAACTGCAATCACTGGCTCAATAATAAAAACACTGAACACCACACGGGGGTGAAATACCTGTAAAACCATTAAATACATTAAGATGGCAGAAGAAATTGTCAAGCATCCAGCTGGGCAGCCAGAGGATGAGCCATCACCTGCAAACACGCTTCATCACAATACCGATCCTTTCTACAGCAGCAGCAGTGGGTGAGCAGAGCTTGGTGACAAATTTCTGGCAGCTACTGAATAAATGTCAAACTGTTTATGGAAACAAAGGATCAGTTTACATCTAATCACAAAAAGTAGCGCTGCTTCATGTAACCCAACCAGCCTGCTGGCGGTCATGACAGCTGTGACTCAGGAGGTAGTGCAGCTTGATCCCCAGTGTGGCAAAATGTGCTTAAAGACACCCAATAAAGTACTTTATGAATGTGTGTGTAAATGTGTGAATGCCATTTGTAGTAAAAAAGTCCTTTCAGTGCTCAGAGTAGACTACAGTACCCACTTTGTTAGGTACACTAAAGGGTTGGAGCCCTTTTGCATTCAGAGCTGCTGTAATTCTTCATCACGGTGCTGGAAACATTCCTCAGTGCTGCATTATCCTGCTGGAAGCCAAGATAGGTGTCATAAAAGGGATGGACACAGTCAGCAACAATAGCAAAACAAATATCCCACCCAGCATTACACCACCACCATCAGACTGCACTTTTGACAGGATGGCTCCATGCTCACATCTGACTGTTGCAGCAGGGATCGAGTCTCAAACCAAGCAACATTTTTCCAATCTTCTATTGTCCAATTTTGGTAAAGCGGTGCAAATTGTTACCTCAGTTTCCTGTCCTGTGCATTCTGAGACGCTCTTCTGCACACCCTGGTTGTAATGAGTGGTTACTTCAGTCTATCAGCCTGAAGCAGTCTGGCCATTCTCTGACATCACCAAGGCATTTTCACCCAGAGAACTGCTGCTCACTGGATATTTTTAGTTTTTTACACTATTCTCTGTAAACCCTAAAGATGGATCAATCCCAGCAGATCAGCGGTTTCTGAAATCAGCCCATCTTTCACCAACAACCATGCCACACCCAGTGTTACTTAAATCACCTGTCTTCACCCATTCTGATGCTCAGTTTGAACTTCAGCAGATCATCTCAACCATGTCTACAAGCCAGAATACACAGAGTTTCTGCCATGTGGTTGCCTGATCAGATACGAGCAGCTGAACCTAACAAAGTGAGTTTTAAGTGCTGGGATCTCAGAGACCTCTCTGAAATTTCACACAACGGGAAACAGCTGAGAGCCTAATGTAGAGGCTCTGTGTGGAAGAAACACAGTGGTGCTATTTTACATGTTTTACGTGGTTTATTTAGCATCAGAAGCAGAAAGAAAAATAACGTGGATTAAATTTTCAAGTCACCAAACATAGAAAGGCCTGTGGACAGCTCCAGTGTGCATAATATAACCATGTCATACGATGCTGTAATATAGTTTAACTGGCCTGCTGCTGCTATTTCACAAGACCACTTCTAATACAACGGCTGTCCTGTAGCATAAGGCGATTTTGAAAGTGCAAGTCAGACAGAACGAAAGGAACACGAAGGACACCAAATCCTTCACACAGGCACAGGAGCAAACAGGAGAGGTAGCAACACACTGCAGCAGGTAGTGAAATTTTAAAAACGGGACACAGAAATGTGAATGTACAGATGCTCTGACTGAAATCACCCCTTTAAAATGCTCCTTATACACAATCAGACACCACCACACAATAAACAACACGTTTCAGACGCCTGAATCAGAACAGGACAGGCAGAAAAAGGGGGCGAGTTCAGAAACAGGACATCTTCAGCCAAATATTTCACCACGACTGGGAAATGATAAATTAGTGTAGAAAATGTATAAATTAAACAATCTCAGAATCAGAAAGGAAGTACAGGACAACATAACATCTCACCATTAAGCTTGTAAAAAAGGCATTCATAAAAAAATCTGTTTTACATCACGTTTAAATTTAAGAGTGTTTTTCTTAGTTCTTGCATTGTTGTGTTGCACTATGTTACATGTCTGTGACGTTCCTGTCATCAGGTAAACTTTGCAGATTTTCTTTTCTGTAAATAACAGTTTTTTTTATGTTTATGACTTATTAGTTTGATTACAGAGAGATTCAGCTCATGATCTATCTCACAGGCCACCGTGTTTGCACTCTGCCCTCTCAGCATTTTAATAAACATTCGGCTTAAATTCTTTGCAAAGGCTTTAAAGCTGCTCATTCCTGCGTGGCCGTCCATCTGGAGCTCACACGTCCTTGTGGACCGCTTTGCGGAGGATCCGGAGACGAGACATGACTTCGTCCCAGTCCAGGTAACAACCCTCGAGGTGTCGGAGCCTGTCCGGCCTGCTAATGTAGCTCTTGCGGGCGTGAAGCAGACGCCAGTTATCAAAGGTTACGATGTCACCTGAAATAGAACAACCACCAGGGATCAGATAGGAAGCTACGGGGCATGTCGCCGATCCGAGATTTATTTCTGCAAGGAATTTAATTTTCTTATTTGTGCCGCCTCGTTCGGAGAGGTCAGAGTTGGCTGCCGAGCAGTTTATAATAGCTCAAAGGCTTTATTATGCATCAAATAAAATCTAAAACCTCTGACATCACAGTCTTGGAAACAGTTGGCCTGCAGTCTTTCTAACTTCCCAAAACTGGCAATAACTCCCACTTCAAACCGCGTGTGCCAAAGGTTTCACTGTGCTGCAGCACGACGGACCACAACACTAAAGCAGCTTCTTGTTTGTCGTGCGCTCAGTTTTGCTGACTTAACACTTGCTGATACTTGCTAACTGCTAAACCAACTAAGACCTTTAGTTTTTAAATAACTCACTGTAAAGGAGTGCGTCTGTAAAGATAACAGGTGCATACATGACATGTTTATGTAACAGTGACGCTGTAGGGCTGGCTTCATTACAGCTGCTGTGATTGGACCACTGCACTTCTGACAGCAGGCACCTCACCTCACATCTGAATGCCACTGTTTGACATTATGTACATATGAAGCACGTTGAACCCTTTGAGGGCGGCCCTGGTTCAGGTGGCAGAGTGCTGTGAACATCAGTTGCCATGTAGGCGGCGTGCCGATGTGTCCTCGGGCCAGATACTGAACTACAAGTTGCTCCCAGCGGCTCTGCTGCCACTGCTGTGCGCCAGCGAATGGGGAAGCATTGTGAAGCACTTTTTGCAGCGACCATTTACATTGTACTTTGAAGCAAACTTAAAAGTCAGGTCATCAGGGGGCTTGAAACCTGAGGAATCCTGTCAAAACACTGCATCTCTACACCACCACCATCATGCTGCACTCTGATGTCCTTTAAATATGTTAAATATCATGACTTCATCTGTCGCTCCATGCTGCAGACCTTTTACTCAGAGAGCGTTGCAGTCGACTCGGGTAATGTGACTTGCTCCACAGTGGCAGAGATGGCACTGACATCTCAGATGTCATCATGACCCCGGTGAGGACAAAGCTATCTATCGATCATTGTCCCGCCTCATTTTCTGTTTAACACAAGCATTATCCTGCAGAGTGGAGTCAGCTCCCTGACGGCATTTATTTGCACTTTTTTTCCTTGGGCTTATAAAAGCTTCTGCAGGGGTAACCAGAACACATTTTCCCCATTCTTCTGGCTTCTAAACGGAGTGGACAGCGGAGCGCACTGACCTGGCTCCATCCTGTAGGTGAACACGTTCTCTGGTTGGTTCATGACATCCACGTATGCCTTCAGTGCTCTGTAGAAGGGCTGAACCTGGTGTAAGGGGAGGTCCAGCACTGAGTCTCTGGTGGCGTTATTGTAATTTATCTTCACGACTCGGCCGTCTGCGTCAACACTGCTCAGACAGGAGAGAGGACAAAGCTCAATGTCAAACTACAGTGAGTCATGAAGCTGAAATCACTTCTCCATTAACTCATTAGATGGCCTAGAGAAATTAATTAGAAACCACTTAATGATGAAGCATTTTAGTCACATATTAAGCATCTGACAGACTCACTGAATAATCTAATAGAACAATAGAAAGTACAGATGGTTTAATATCTTAGAAAAGCACAAAAGCCAAAATCTAATCTTATTCCTTCATGTTTAAGAAGCTCAAAACAAAACTGATTTCAAGAGCAACTTATTTATGACATTTCTTGCAGATTCATTTTCTACTCAGTTTATCTTTCCACATTATCCATTGGTTATCACGCATTAATTAAATATCACCTTTTGACATAATTCCATCTTATTTTGGGCCAAGCGCACGTGGACGCTCGAACAGGCGCACGGGGCTGAACGTCTGATTAAAATGCAATCGACATGACACCATCTTTCTGTGCCGCACAGGGGACGAGTAAACATAATAAATCTGGCCAGCAGATGGCACTGTCCCATTTCAAATCACAAAAATACACACCTCAGCTTACACTGATGAGAGGTGTCACTGTGTAGTTTCTATGAAAGTCTGAATCTCTGCTTTCTGTAAAGCGTGTGTGTGCAGGGGGGAAAAAACAGATGATTTCACTGATCAGCTCCACTTACTCAATGATGCGGTTCTTGGACTGTAGCATGAAGTCGCAGTAATCTGTCCCAGTGTCGGTGAAGTCCACGCGCAGCGAGCTGAGTGTCTGGAAGGCCTCTGGGTCTTCTCTCTGCAGCTGCTCGGCCATGTGGAAGCCGTCCACCACTTCGCTCTCCCCTCCTTCCTCGGCCTGGTTGATGCAGTGCAGAAACTGCACCTACAACAGCCCGACACACACATGCTCCACAAATGCTCATTTTACAACTCTCACAATATAAAAGCCAAATGCCAACCATAACTCATAAGTGATACCATATCTGTCTAGTGTTATTTAACCCTCCAAACAGAGCTTATAAGTCAGATTTTACTCACTCCAGGTGCAAAGTTTAACGCTGGGTAGTCTGTATGCAGACTGAGCTTTCCTGAAGTGTAGGCTACATTGTTTGCCATGGGTTTGTCCTGGACCTGCCATGTGTGCCTGAGGATAAAGATAACATTCATTAATATCCTCCACTTTAATTATTTAACTCCGGCTTTAGAAGATCACCAACGACAATTTGGCTGTGTGGAGAAAAGGATGAGATGAAGTTCAGAGGGTTCCCTGAGGGGAATGCTCAGCCTGTAGCCTCTTAAGCAGGCACTTCATTGAGATGCAGCAGGAGTCGAGCACTAATGAGGTAAAGTTAGCTTCCATGTTCTGTTTGCATGTCTCGTTCGGATGATGCGGGACTCGTAAAACTGTCTCGTTTCTGTGATGGCAGGCCTTCAGCTTTAGTCTGCAGACTCTTTACTTCCAGCAGCATGAGCTCATCCGCTGGCAGAGGGGAAGCTTTACGCTCCAAACCTCTGTTCTGACTGAGTGCACCAGGTAATTCCTCTGGCTTAAAAAAAAAAGCTGGAATGCTTTTAGGTTGTTTTCCCCGTCTCTGTCCTCAAGTAATCAGCACAGCAATAAGTCAAAATGATGAACTCTGGTGTGGTGAAAGGGCCCGCCGGCCTCTCGCTAAGCTCCTTCATGAAACCGAAATGAATCAAAGCTATGGATTATTCACTATTGGGCATATTTCCTTAATGTTCTAAAGCCAGAATCTGAGCCCTTCATTCATCAAAATATTGAGCTGCCTTTTTGATTCACTGGAAAAAGACATGTATTTTTTTAAGGGGTCTTTTGTATTTAATTTTTTTTACTAATAACACTCCTGGGCTCCGTTCCAGCTAAAATATGATCAGTGGAAAATTCAACAGCTCCGGATTTAGAGGGGAGTCCGATTATTAAACAATGGCTTGGCCGAGGATCACTGGAGCAAAATGGAAGAAGATCACAGAGTCTTACCCGTAAAATGTCAGCCTGAGATAGCCAATCCTCTCAGCCAGTCTGGCCACTTGGCCTTGCTCTGCAGGAGCCCCCTTCAGGTAGACGATGCCAACACGACGCAGGGCCAAGAGCCAAGCGAGCGCGGCCTTATCGTCACGGAGGACTTCGTCAAAGTCTGCTGTGGGGATGCGCAGTTTGGAGTCCCAATAAGAGCGCTCTGAAACGAGACAGAAACGTCGCTTCTTTACATACATGCAGCTTTTTATTTCTGCTTTCTGTCTGACAAGGAATAAGCTGGTTGTGCAATGCAGCAACATGAAGCTTTTTGTAGCAGCAGCCTCTTTGTGCCATAACTGCTCTGTTAAACAAACAAATACAGCAAGAAGTGCTCTGCAGCAAAGCATTTTATCAGATGTTACAGTCATGTTTTCTCCTCCTTTGTCAGAGTTACGCTATAAACCCCGAGTTAGCTTCTTGGTGAGTGAGAGCCTGTAAGGTTGCAGGAGTAGTTTTATATAACCAGAAGATTTTTGCAGGTTTTTGCACTCGCTGAAGCAGATGAACCCAGAAACTGGGTGGTTAAGGTCGCCACCACATAGGTACAAACTCCCCGGTTTGATTCTCGGGTGGCTGGACCAGCTGCTCAAGTCATTTCACTTCTTCCCCAAGTTTCTGATTTCCTTAGCAACCGCTGTCCAATAAAAGTCATAAACATTCAAAGAGTTAATTTGATCTCGCTGAGTTCAGCTGACTAGAATCAGCCAGATGTGCAGCAGCAGTGAGATACAGGCCATGCCTGTTCTTAGACTTTCCATCACTGCACGTCTGACCTTGAAAATCACTTTTCTTCTTCATTCTGGTGTGCTACAGGTGGACGAAAATCAAATCCAATAACACATTTTTAAAAATCAAAACAATGTGAGGCCGGATTTATTTTCTCTCTCTCAAAAAAAAAGAACTATATGACAGTAAGCAGCAGCTAACAGTATGACAGAATTAATCTTTGTTTTATTGCAAAAAGGAAACAATTCATTTAAAGTCCATTACTGACCCCCGCTTATTAGTTCCAATTAAATCTATAAACACTGCAGCGTGCCACTGCATGCCATCGTGTGCGCGCTTGCAGACGAATAGCTTGCTGAGAAAAATCAGCACGTCTCCATCAGACAGACAGTGGAAAAAAAAAACCCTCCCACTGCTCTCCACCCAAATGGCTCGACTCGCTTTTTCCATGCAGCCTCCCTCCAGTGACTTCCAAAGAAACAGCTGCTAAGTACATTTGTGGGGGGAGGAGGAAAAGGAAGGTTTAAACTGAGGAGATTTTGTACCTGTCTGATGTTTACGGCTCCTCCTCATGTCCTTTTTTTTCAATCCCAGTATCCAACAACTTTCCAAATGGTTGCATCAAAAGCCGATTACAAGGCTAAAGCTCGCAGGAGATGGACACAGGGCGAGCGCGCTAAACCTAATGCATAATTTATCATCAACTAAAGTGTCTGAAACTGCACAATAAAATGTGATGCTTCACTCTGAAGGCCACCAAGATTTAGAGATACGACTAAAAGACTTTAACTGGTGATGTGGGGATTCAGAGCCTCGTTTTTTAAAGGCACTGAGGCACAAAGCGCGGAGAGATGCAGCATCAGTCAGAAACACAGCGATCATGACTCGCAGACCTCCCTCCAGGCTGTTGTCACAAACGATCAGTTTCTGGCTGCACAATTCAAAGGGTCAAGAACCTGCCGCTTGTTAAAACTTGTCAAGAGGGCGGTGGGAAACAAAGACGGGGAACGAGAAACTGGGGCAAAGGTCACGCCTGAACGTTACAATTACTCTTGTGAAACTGCAACTGTCTTGTACAGGCATGGCGGCGTTTCAGCTCTGCAGTTTAGGGTGTCACTCGTGACAAAGAGGCTACAGCGTTAGCTGCAGTGTGCAAATACATCAGCTGAGCATTCCTGGCTGCGGTTCAGCTCCGATCTCATTCCGAAAACGCATCACGTCCGCTGCTATCAAGGGAATTCACAGCGTGGCGGCTGGGTTGAACAAAAGATGAGAACTTTGCAGAGTATCTGTCTTCTAATCAGGTAATCAGCACCTAACATTAGCTTGTTTTTAACTGGCAGGGCTGATCGCTAATCCTACATGCAAGGAATCACAAGGAGGGTCTTTTTTTTCCTCCATCAGAACACACTGATCCAGAGTATGAAACAAATAAAGGCCTTTTCACCTGAACTGACAGTGTGTTTCTCTGCAGCTGCAGTTACGTTCAGAACGCAGTTTTAATTAGTCACCTTCTCTGCATCAGTGGATTAAAATCACCATGTGAACAAGAAACATGGCAGAGAATTTTCACTTGTCAGCTTCCCTCAACTTAACAGAACTTTTCCTTTTCACTGCTCCTGTAGCGCCCCCCCCCCAAAAAAAAGTAATAAAGCACCAACTGTATTTTACCTGCTTTGCACTCAACAGTTAAAAAACTAATTTGCCAGGATGCTGGTGAACACCGAGGTGACGAAAATCTGCTCTAAAAGAGAAGTGAATGTTGTAATTATATGAATGCGGGGAACATGTGCTCACTGGGAAAATAAGCAGCTGTCTGAAAGCAAACAAGGTTAGATGAGTGGTCTGGAGTGTCCTGCAGCAGTAAACCCAGGCTTGTAGGTCCAGATCAAGTCCAATGCACAATATTCTTGCCTTATAAGTGTATACTATTCAATGCTCTTATTGACTAAAGGCAAATTTGTTCAGTTTTCTTCTGGAAAAGCATCCGCATAGGCAAAAAGAACCCTCACTCTCTTTTGCATAGTTTCCAGCTGTGGTTAAAAGTGGTCCAATGTCAGAATTGGCATGTGTGTTTTTTAAATAACTGTATGCAAAAGTAAAAAAAAAAGCAGCATCAAACTGGGACAGCCTCAAGTTTCAGCACTGTGTTCATTTGTGTAAAATCACTCCGCTTTTCACAGAGGACTGTGCTGCCATGTGCTTCAAGGGACACCCCCTGACAGCCTGACAAGATAGTGTATGTGCATAATCCCCTCCACTGTTTCCCCCTCAGTCGTGGTCTGCTACAGTGGCTTTTCCAGATGAGGAAACCTGAAGCTGTGGCTCCTGTGGCTGTCAGGCAGCTCATGGCAGTTTGGCGCTCCTCTCACTGGGCTGTGCGATTTAAGCTCGCAGGCTCGGGGTCGCTCTCCCCTGCAACTGGGAGCGCCTTCAAAGCTCTGCTTGAATCACTGCAGTTATCCGGAGAGCTTTTGTTTTGACTTGGTTAAGTTTTATCACAGAGCTCAGATCAGCTCACTTCAATGGTCCGTCTCTGGAATGCACAGTGGAGGGTGCACGGCCAGATGGGCATAAAAAACCTTTTAGAAAGAGCAGCCTTTAGAACATTAGACTCAAACTACTGTTTATACTGAAAGCACATTTCAGAAGCTTTCCTGAAATATGGAACGCAATCTTTGTTTGTTAAGCTGCAAACTGACCCCAAATGTTCCCTTATTGGTTTGATTTCAGTGATGCAGCAATATAAACCAGTGGTGGAATGCATTCTGGTACAGTTTATTCAGCTACTCTTAATGGATACAGATAAACAATCTTCCAACTAAAAATAGGCTGTAAAATATGCTTAAGTACCTAAAAGAAGCTTTACAGCTGAAACGGTCACTACAAGCTTTTATCAAGGCTTTAAACTATGAAACGTTGCAGAATAATCCTTTTCTACCTCAGGAAAAAAAAAAACACTGCTCCCAGTTATATTCCATTTAACACTTACTAAGCACATTTGAATTTTCCTACTGTACATAATGTGCGTCTATCGATGGAGCTGCAAGACTTTGACGCCACCCTCCGCCAATGCAACAAACACACCTTATTTAACGAAACAGACCAGGATCACAGAGCAGCCAATTTTTGCATTCCCAGTTTGGAAGAGACAGTGTGAGCAGTGTTTTCTCACCAAGGAGCAGCAGTCCGCTCCACATGCGAATCCAAACGAACCTTTCCCCATCTGTAAATTTAGCTTCCCAACACTCAACTGAAAAGTGTGGTAGTTTGACAAATTATGCCCTTTTTTTTTTTTGGCAACTTATACGCAATGCTTTCAGTTTTGCTTCAAGTGCCAAGAGGGACGCCTGGCTTGCCAAAGAAATGAAAAATCCAATCATTATAGTCATTAAGCTTCCCATGGAGTCTGACGCAAAGGTGTTGAAATTTCAAACGAGATGACAAAGAAAAGGGATTTAACCCAAATATAACTGATCCATGAGGAATTATAGGAATATGCTGAGAAATAAACTGCGTGCGGGTGAAAAATGGTGAAATCTGATGAAAAGGGGCCAATTTTGAGGATTCTTGAGAGAGACACCTGGTATATGAAAGGTTTGGTGGACCAATCAGATTTCTGACAGGTCTGAGCTGCTAAACCCCCTCAAGACTCCATTATAGCAGACTACACAGTAAATAAATAAAAGCCATTTATGACTAATTAAAAACTCCCAAGTTGACGTATACATACGTTTCTCATATCCCTGTCAGGTTGATAATCTGGCATGTGGGGGGGGCGGGGGGGGTGTGTGTGTGCAGAAGCTGTAAACAGTGCGTGATGTGATGGTCGAGTTTGGAAGAATCGACGCGTTCTTCCCGCTGATTGACTTCCACAGTTGCGTTTCCAGCAAAGCCTCTCTGTCATCTGACGAGTGGTGACACAGAAGGCTAAACTCAGACCAGATGGCAAAGGGGAAAACATCAGCGAGACCGGGAATGAACAAATCAGCTGCTACAGGGCCGAGTTACGGAATCCATCAGCGGACTTAATGAAGAAAAGTCCAGTCTCAACTGAGTCACGGACCAATCAGTCAGCACGTTTACGATATATGTCCAGCTCAAACGGAATAATAATTGGTGTATAATTTAAGTATTCAACAAAGGAAAAAAGGGCAAAAAAAAGGGTCCTTAAAGCTAAAAGTCGCACAGAAAACAGTTTTTTTCTCTTTAGA
>VOQJ01014546.1:0-18124 GCA_015052665.1 Apistogramma diplotaenia | reverse complement strand
ACACGCCTACTGTAATCAAGACGGCAGTGTGTTAAGGTGCCTTGTTTAATCCTTGATTAAATGTTGATGAACAGATAGATAGATAGATAGATAGATAGATAGATAGATAGATAGATAGATAGATAGATAGATAGATAGATAGATAGATAGATAGATAGATAGATAGATAGATAGATAGATAGATACCCTGTTTCTGTCTTTAGTTGTGGATTCTTCCCTCTTTATAAGTGGTTGTCGTCCTTCAAGGCGCTGCAAGACAGAGATTAAAACTTCACGCAATCTTCACACAACTTTAAATCGGACGGGTTTTTTTTTTGTCTGCCGTAGTGATCGTAATTACTGATTAACCTGCTCCAAAAACGACAGGCTGATTGCAAATAAATTCTCACACACCTCTTTGTGTCCAAGACGCTCCTCACACAGTCATGTAGATGCTTTCCTCTCCACCAAGCAGTCGATAATGAACAAGTGTTGCCCACGCACTGTATACCCCCCTACCCACCCACACCCAAATCATCTTTACTGTTAATTCCCGTTTTCCTGTGTCGGTTTCTGCTTTTGCGTGATGCCTCCAGCCAAGAGGAGCACCTGGGAGGTTTGCGTGGGAGGAGGTTAAAGACTCTTCGAGAGAGAAAAATCATGATAAATCGCCTGCTGCCGCTTCAGTGCAAAGAAATACTTAATCGTAAACAGGCTCTCTCAGTGGACTTCATGATTATGTCACATAAGCGGGCGGATAACGGTCTTATTCCACAGGCACCCACAGATCCTACTGTATAACTACACAGCGCTTATTGCTATGACAACACGCATCTGCTCGTTGACGGACTCTGGGGAAGTTTGTATGTACAACCCAGATGCCATCCAGCTGCCCAGCTCTTCACTCGCACTCCCACGCAACATAACCACGTTAACAGAAGTTCAATTAATATGCATGAGCACATCCAGCAAAAAAAAGAAAAGAAAAAAAGACAACCATTATCAGTAAAACATAAAAATGACTAAATAAACATGAAAATGTCTTAAGTGCAACTGTTCAATAAACAAAATCAAGATAGTGTAGCTGTTTCCCTTACTTGTACCAAAACGCTGCATCTGCTGAGACTGAAGACTTTAGAATCTGTTCTGGAGCTTTTAATTTACAGCTGGGTTCCATTATGTAATTACTGTGGACAAACTTATTTTGTTAATAGGATGTGATATGATTGAAAGCTCCAGCAGATCAAGACTTTTGCCATGAGATTTTTCATAGTTGGTTCAGTTTTTTCAACTACTGTCTCCATAATAAAAAATCCAGCGAGATTAAAGAAACATTAAGAGAAGTCTCAACTTTCAGAACATGGACAAAAATGAATTAATTAATTAACTGCTGAAGAAGCTTTAGAACAGCCACCTTGTTACTTTAGTTCCTTTTAATTTTTATTTTATTGTAATATGAGCACAAAGGTCTCACCTGAAAAGGACATATACAGTCATGTGAAAATAAGCTGTCAGTGAAAAACTAAATACACCCTTACTGCTTCCATTAGGATTAAGAGGGTAAGTGGCAGCCAGGTGCTGATAATTAAAAGGACTTGGTAAATTGATCATCAGCAGGACTGGACATCACAGCAAATTCACTCCAAGGCCAGACTGTGCAGACTGCTCAGAGAAACTGCAACAAAAATGCTCTACATGTTCAAGGTCATGACAGTACAGTTTAAAAACAGACAGAAAATGTTTGGCTTGCTGGGAAGTGTTTCCAGGATAAACCCTCTTCTCTCTAACAAGAACAGGGCAGCATTCAGGAACATCATCCCTAATCTGCTCTGCTTTCACAGAGTGGCACTTTCACATTTTCACTTCTGAGAGCCTCAGCCTCTCTGGGACGCTTTCATACCCAGCCATCTTACTAATCAATGTCCCTAGCTCTGATTACTCTTATTTATGTCACACAACATTTCAGACTATTATGAAAATCCGTACAATGCTAAAGGGAGAAACCCAACAATTTCCTTTGTGCACACACTTGACAACAACAACAGCATAGAAACCCCTCCCTTTTAACAGGAAGAAATCTCTGGCAGAACCAGGCTCAGGGAGGGCGACCATCTGCCTTGATCAGTTGGGGTGAGGGGAAAGCAAAGACAAAAGAGAGACAATAAACAATATAACCGTAAGCCCTATTTTTAATGGAGCCAGTAATAGCAGATCAGAAACATGCAGCTCTAGAGCTAAAAATCAAAAACTGCAGAAAGAGTGAGAACACACAAAGTTACTGACAGGTGATAGTGTGACATACTAGTAAATAAATAGTGGATGAAAGAGATTGAAGTAGAGAAGAGGTGCTCAGCATGTCCCCCATCAGTCTGAGCATGCTATAGCAGCATAACCAATCCAGCTTAAACTATAAGCTTTATCAAAAAGGAAAGTTTTAGGCCTAATTTTAAAAGTAGAGAAACTATCTGTCTCCTGAGCCCAAATTGAAAGCTGATTCCACAGGACAGGACCTGATACCCGAAGGTCCTCCAAGTGTATTTTTTTAAAACTCTAAGAACCACAGGAAGCCAGTGAAAAGTGGTTAACATGTTAGAAATATGATCTTTCTCGCTACTTCTTGTCAGATCACAAAACTATTAAAACTGTGTGCTAATAAGGAATTTCAAAAGTCCAGCCTGGTATTGGGGTAGGCTTCCCTCTAGTTCAAATCTGGTATAAGATCAAAGTGATAGGAGCAGACTGCATCACCATGGAAACCCAATTATCCTGCCATAACGTGGGAGGCATGGCTCATGTATGATCCATGTGTAGATAGTGTAATTATTCACCCGCCTGCAGAAAGCAACATTTGTCTTAGTGTCATTTTTTTAGCTGCAAGAAACTGCATTCTTTGCCGTATCATTTTAAGTGGTTCATGTAGTCTGATGTGCAATTACAAAGGAGCTTGGTTTTTCATGAGTTTAATGGGGGTATTAATTAATACATATTTAAAGAGATTAACAAACAAATTAAGTTTGAACCTACTGCAACAAACCTATAGAGAGTAAATATACTTTTAACCACTGACTAAATAATAGCACAGGTCACCTCCTGCTTGGGTCTTATTGCTCATACTTAACAGCTGTCCATTAGTTACCTAGCAACATGCAATCCATGAAAGTTGTGGTATTGGGAAAGCCAACTTAGAGAGTCTGAGCTTAGGCTGATGTTTGCGCAATCTCATTCTTGTCTCACAACATGGTGTAATAGTATTATGATGCCCAGGTAAGTGGAATGGAGCGTGCTTCCTCTGTCCTGGTAAAAATAACACACACACACACACACACACACACACACGGACTCATAAATTATTTCTCAAAGGGGGGATTTTAGCTAAGCGGTGCTCCAAATCGACCCTCTCCCATTATGCGTCCAGAGGTTATTTTAAGACTTGAAATATTATATAACGCATTCAGCTCAGGTGTGTTTGGCCCTCAGAAAACACATACTTCGCTGTTAATGCATTAGATAATACCACAACCAGCTGATCTTGTGCAATTTCAATTATCTAATCAAAGATAACAAATAACAAAACCCTGATTTTACTGCTTGAGAACATACATGTTCCTTTTTGGCCAACAAAATGGTACACAGTTATCTCAACGTCCAACATAGGAGGAATGTTCATGCAGCTTGTAACTGCAAGCAGAGAAACGGGCTTCCACTGAACTGCTATTTCTGGGAGTGCGTGCCAGCAAAGTGGAAAATGAAATATTAGAGGCATGTGCAGTCCTAACAACACAATGGGAAGCAGCACAAATGTGTTTGACTTTGCAGAGCAAACAATGTTAAAATGCAAAGGAATGCCTGGGAATGAAAAGATCAGTTGAAAAAAAATGGGGAAAATGGGTTCTTTTTATGAATTATCTGAGATCTCTGTTCAAAGGTGAGTGATAGGTGATGTCTTTACGAGATAAAAGAAAAGCCGGCTGTATCAAAAAGCCTTGGTAAATACAGAAAGGTCAGGGAATAGATTCTTTGCTTTGAAATGTCAGCTGATTACTCTTTAACTGGCAACATGAAGCTAGTTGAAGGTCTTGCAACATAAAAAAGAAGGGCAAAGTAATCTGTTACTTTGGATTATATTAGATTTGTACTTAATCAAAAAGAAGCAGATTTTAGCACCTTTCACACATGCAGTCCTTTCTATTAATGTGACATCATCTGAAGCTGTTGACTTCACCGTGGTGATGATGATGATGCTCAGCTGGAAGTTTACATGTATAAAGTCTTTAAGGAGACACTCTTGAAATATCAAATACTGCAAACTAAACTCATTTCTAAATATTCCACAACACTGAAGCTGGTTTCCAGCCAAACTCCCACAGGTCCTACGATGACAGGAATCTAAAAACAACAGAACTTTCTGTTCCATTTTTTTTTCCAAAATCAATGCCAATCCCAGTAAAGCTGATGTAAAGTATTAAAAGGTTCAAAACGGTCCACTGTAAACGCACTCTAGGGGACAGTGTGAAACATCTTTTAGGTAAAGTGTTACTTTATAATTCATTTATTGGATAATAATGTTTCATTAATTTTTACAGTTATACATGTATTTTATTTTGGAGTAAAACTTGCATTTTACAAATTTGATTATTGCTTTTTGAATATTGTACAAATCAAACATTTCATAAAAACTTACATACCTAAAAAAGGAGGTTCACCCAAAGACACAAGTGGCGGCATAATATCAGTTTCAATACTTAAAAGTTTTCATTGTCAAAATACTTTTTATTAGAACTAAATCCCTCTTCTCCAGTGTTATTACATGCTGTATCAAAGATGCACGAGTGATATCACACTGGCAAAATGGAAAATGAATCATTAAACTTAGTGTTAATACATTTAAGGCTGCTGTGCACATTTCCAACAAACATTCAAACTTTCTCAGCTGGAATTTACAGTTTCGACTTGGACGGGTTTTTTTTCATTAACAATTTAAAGTTTGAGACTGTCTCAGTGGAGCCGACTTCACGAAGACGTCTCAAAAAACCCCAAAAAACTAAACAAAAAATATCACTCTCTTTCTGAACCCGATAAAAGGTAACTGGCAGCAAATGTGCTGAAAATAATAACACACATATGATCGATGTCATCCAGAAACAGCAGCATGTGAAATGTTGTTTTTATACGGCACATTTACTGTAATTTCAACTGTGCTGCTACTTTAACAGATGCAGAAAGAGAGATGTTACATTAAATGTAAGTAAACACAAAAAAGTAATTTTACTGATGCAAAAAGCTGCATTAGTGAAATCAAAATGAGGGAAAACACACATTAACAATGTGTTAGACTGACATTAGGGTTTTTTGTATCAATTTTATACAATATACGGTACCATTATTTTAAAAAAGAAAACTGTCTAGAAACACTGAATTACACAAACTGATTTACTTTGGCATGTGATGCTGTAATAATGACATGAAAATATTACTTCTTTAAATAAGATGAAAAAACAAATGATTAATTTCTGTGGATGAATCCTATTGTTCCCAAATAACTCCTATCAAAAATGAACAGGAATTATTTAACCAATTTATTCTACATGTGTGAATGAATTTACAGTTGTGGAAAAAACAGACTATAAAATGTTTTTCACAAGTACTAATGAATTTGGTAATTACTGCGAATGTCTTAAATGTCATTGTTCCCGAGCACTTTTTCACATAATTTACCTGTTCTGAGATCAGATACAACTGGATAGGTTACCAAAAAAAAAAACATAACCGAGTCTCATTTCCAAACAAACTGATCTGTCTCGCTTTGGGAATTTTTTGCATTGGAATACAAAGGCCACCGTGCAACTATGATGTGAGTTTGAGGGAGGGTTTGTTCTCCACATGAGTCTACAGTCCTTGGCGATTGCATTAGTCTGTGCATACAAAAAAGAACCACCCTTTTAGTGTTTGGGATAAGAGCCCTTAGAGTTTTTGACAGCCTCCTCCAATGACTTCCTGGTTACTAGCAGTCGCACCACATCCTCTTTCTTCTTTGTTAGTTTCTTACGGGCATTATCATGAGTCACCATGGTCATGTCCCAACCGTTCACCTGAGAGGAAGAAAGGAAGTGGTTCATGAAAGATGTCACAACACTGATGGCGAAGCACATAGTGCCATCTTGTGGATTCATAGATCAAACCGTCAGTTCAGTACACACCTGCATTATTTTGTCTCCCATCTTCAAGCCGGCCAAGTCTGCTGGTCCTCCTGGTGATATCCTGGTCACATAAATGCCCTGTGGACAACACAAACATCGCACCATTTCATACTTTCACAACTGGAGAGCAAGGTCTGATTTAAAAGAGGAAATCCAAAATACAGAATATCCCTGAAGTACATTTAAAGACACTTTAAAGAGGGTTTTCAAAAGTCAGGAGGCAGGCACAATTATTGTGAATAGATACTTAGAGAAAACAAGACAGAGGCCTGTTGTTAGTGTAATGATACAGCGGTTACTTCCCTCACATCAAACTTACTATAATATATAAAAATATGTTAATAAGAGAAAGTGTCAAGTTGAGAAGTCTTATCATTCATCTATAACATGGCAGCACATAAGCTGGTACATTTCTGTCCCACCAGGTCAAAATGTGCAGTCAGCAGTGTTGTGTGACTTTGTGTAAACGTTGTGTATTCCTTTCACTCACCAACTGCGTTTAGTTACCACCTGAGGCCATGAGTAATGTGTTCAGGCCTGTAGCTCACCAAAATGAGATGACTGAAATTCTTCAGTCGAGATGGTCACACTCTCATTAAACAGGATAAAATCCACATAACTAAAACTAGCCACTTGAAGAAAGTCAAGCATAATGTCACAACACTTTTATTTGAAAATGATAGGATTTCTTAGGTATATCATTTCCTGTGCTCATTTCCAGCTTAATGAAGCTCAAGCGTTAAGTTCAATATGGAACATCTGAAATCACTCATCTGCATCCTTTCCAGGTGTTTAGCAATTTCTCTACTCCACTTCACCTCAACTTTCCCATGCTATCAAGGGCAGACAGCATATCCTGGGTCTGCCCCGCAGCCTCCTCCAGGTAGGACATACCCAGAACACATCACCCAAGACGCATCCCAGCCCAAACCACCTCAAGTGGCTTCTTTCAATGTGGAGGAGCAGCAGCTCTAATTTGAGCCCCTTCCAAATGGCTGCACTCCTCACCCTTTATCGAAGGGAGGAAGCTCATTTCTGTCGCTTATATTCACAATCTTGTTCAGTCAGTCACTACCCAAAGCTCATGACCATAGGTGAGGGTAGGGACCGGTAAACCGACAGCCTCGCTTTCACACTCAGCTCCCTCTTTACCACGACAGACAGGTACAGCGTCAAACAGCTATTTGTATTATCAACAAATCTTGTTCAGTTTCTCGTAATGATTTCTCCTTATTGAAATTTTATTCTTGGACTCTACCAAAGAAGCTTTACATAATTCACAGGTCAAAATAATCCTAATCTTTACAGGCCCTCAGCTCATTCACTGAACAAAATACGCTGCTTTAGCACATCTCCCTCTAACCCACAGTTGCCCTGATTGGCGAGCCCTCACAAACAGGAGGTGGATAGGGCTTCAGTGCTCATAAATAGAACAATGTTCCTGAGACCATGTCAGGGATATCTACTCTCGGGAAGTCAAGCAGGGACAGTCAGTGGTTCGATTCCTCGCTGCTCCAGTCTGCATGCCAAGGTAACCTTAGGCAAGATACTGAACCCCAAAGTTACTCTCCGGTGTATTCACTGGAGTCAATGTTCATGTGAATGTTAGATAGACTGCACTAACAAGGATTAGTTGCACATAGGCTTGAACTTTGACCATGTTTAAGTAAAACCCACCACTGTAAACATGAACAAACATAACAGAAAACAGAAAAGTAGAAAAAGTCGACTTTAAAACATTCTGCCTCAACTGTTCACAATAATTTGTGATTTTAGTCATTTCACCAGATCTACAGTGAAACTGAAAGCAGCCTCTCACTGGTGTGGCTGATGCAGCCAATGACTGGAACTGCTTTGTGTCAGTGAAATTATTGTGTCCTCATTCATCCCATGCTCTAGTTAGTCTAACATGTATATAGTGGTTTGAAATCTGTATATAGTGTTTATTTTCATGTATATGTATAGATATATACTCTATGTATAGCATTTTTCTATTTCTATTTTATGTTACTTCATCCTTCTCTGTACTGAACTGCGGTAACATGCAAATTTCCCCGTTTGTGGGATCATTAAAGTTTTATCTTGTGTTTTCTTTGTTTATCATTTCATCACAGAAAACTAAGAACAAAGACAGAGAGAATCAAAGCCAAAAAGACTGCACATAAAGAGATGACAGATACAGATATACTCACCTTATCAGACTTGTCCTCGGAGAAGGGATTCTGTCCGGGGTCCTGGTCTATCCCTCCTCCGATGCTGAAGCCAAGGATCAGATTCTCTCCGTCCCGCAGTTTCTGAATCTCAATTCGTTGCTGTTTAAAAAACAAAAAACTGGTCAAAACAGTGTTGAGGAAAAAGATGGGAGGGCATATCGCCCTGCTTTCCCGTGTGCTGCTCAATCTGTACTGCTGAAATGTGTTGTCTATACATAAATGAGTGAAGTTCCGCTGGTGTTAATGAGACGCATACCAATTAAAATAGATTGACAGTATCATGTGGAAGATGTAATTTCTTCCCTTCACAGTTCATTATGATGTCATTCAAAAAAATAATCAACTGGGGCTCAAACCCTGTAGAAGTAGAAAAGTGAATCACTTCTGTGACTGAACATAATCATAACTGTAACTTCACCTCTGTTAGTTGTGTTCATTTAGAAACCACATACACACTCTCTTATATAACAGATAATGTTTGGAAGTCATTATGATCCAAAAGAACTGAAATGAGCGTGTAGGCACATGTTTCATATTTTTATATTAACTCCCAAAGGACATTCTGATTGCAGTAATTACAGAAAGACAGCAAACTTATCATCCCGTTCGGTAGTGAAGCACTGATTTATCTACCACAGACTCATTCAGTGCAGGCAAACTTGATCTCAGAGGCCGTTTCTTAATAACTCAAGTCCATAGGCAGACACTTTATTAATGGACCCTACCCATGACACTGACAAGCAGCTGCAGGCTCACCACATCACAGAGACAGATGACTCAGAGGGACTCTTCAAACACAAAGACTGCCTGTGTGTGCAACAGTGAATAATCAGACAGCCTCTCATTGGTGTGGCTGATGCAGCGAATTCTGACAACGGCAGGAACTGCTTTTCTGATGTTAGTCACTCAGACAGGCAGCCATGCTTTGCACTCAAAAAAACACTTCTTTCTCAAAGTTAAAGGAGGTATATAAGCCTGACAGGCAGACCTTTCATGAATGTATTAAGCCAGCATGCGAGTGTCCTGTTGGATCCGGGTAACATATATTTTGTCATGAAAGGGTGAATTCAAGGCTCCATATGGAAGTCTGCGTAACCGTCAAGAATACTAAATGTACATGGCAAATGTAAAAATATAACAGTAATGAAATCGTGTCCATGGGGTCTACAAGTGTATCCAGAAGCAAGTATTACCCCAATTTCATAACATGTACTTTTTCACATTGAGAAAAAAAACTAGAGGTGGTTGATATTCTTGTTGCTAGGTGGTTGCTAGGCATATATAATTCAACATTTGTGGATGCAAATGAGATGTTACAGTAATGAAATAATAAAAGCATTATCGGTACATTGACACAACAAATGGGTCATTTTAGTCTGTTGCTCTGCGGTTGCTTTCTTATCTGTATCTGATAATATGACTCATCATAATACCTGATATAGATGAAAACCTTCAGGGGCCTAACATGTACTTGGTGATCTAGGAGGAGTTCACGTGCACAAAACACACACACACACACAGTTTGTGTATTACAGTTAGACTGCTAAAAGGCTAAATACATATTTTTGTGTAGACCTATTAAATCACTGCTTGTGGACCTGTTAGTGATAGTCACACTGCAGTCTTGACTGTATAAACTTTATTTCAAATTATATAACTGTAGAAGCTAAGCACTGTTTGTTCTGTTAAAAAAAAATTGCATGAAAATTGTGAGAAAAAAAAAAACTAAACAAAACACAAAGTTCCTACCTGAACTCTTCATGCACAATAATTCTAGTATATTTAATGATTTCATGCAAAATTTCAACATCACACAATAAACATTTTCCAAGTTACAGGCTTTCAAACAAACAAGCGGGTCAAAATTTTGTTCTTTTAAAATTTGCCATATTCTTCTCCAGCATTTTTGATTCCTCATAACTTATTAAGTACTCCTTTAAGCTGCAAGAAATTTTCAGGCAGAAAACACACTTTAAAAAAAAAAAGTTTTAAACAGAGCATAAATACTACCTCCTTAATTTGAGAATTTCTGACTCTATTGCCTGAAACCTTAAGGGAAATTTAGACACACCCTTACGTACTTCAAAGGCCTTTAACTTGAAAAACAGGAATAGTACATTAGTACAATTATTGTACAAGTCAGGAAATTACCCTCGCCTCTTTCCGATCATATTTTATTGCAGGTGGTGGCTTGATCTGAGGTGTATTTTAGGCAATAGGGGCAGAATGGAATAATTATTATATATATTTTTTAAATCTGTATTGCTTTGCAAATACTAGACTTGACACAAAGCCTAGTTCACACAAATTTAACAACTACCTAAACCACAGCAAATTAACTGGCAGATATAATGATCAAGGGGCAGGCCATGAAATATTGGGATAGTTTTTTTATTAAGTGTCAGTAATCTCTGGGCTGTAACGTGTTGGTCAAACCAATAGACCCGAATAGTTCCTCTTGGGGCCTGTGTCAGGAAATTATTACCATTTTCTAACACTTAGAAGAATTAGAAAAACAAGACAAAAAAGATAAAAACTGTCAAATACAGCCTTACTGCCAAAGTGGGTCTGTTTTTGATAGAACTGTAACTGCGGCTTTTTTTTTAACATTCACACCGTCCTACAGTCAGAGCCAGCACGCTTCACCGGCCTGCTCCACACCCCTCCTATAGTTGAGACAACTCGGGCCTGCTAAAACCCCATCTATCCAACTACAGTTATATCGTCAGCTTTCTAGCTCTGGTCACAAAAGTGTACTCGGAGTTGTGATATTTTGCCAACAAACAATACTTCACAACACTGCGTGAGGCTTCATGTAGAACACCGGGAAGACTGATCCACCACGGCGGTGACGCCCATTTTCAAAGAGGTGTTTTCTGACGATACATTCAGTGGCCTTTAAATTAACGGTCAAAATGTCCAGTTCTTTGCAGCAGTGATTTTAACGAGCTACTCGGTTAAATTTAACTGTGTGCATAAAGTGCTAATATCTGTTCAGCTACTCACTGTACTGCTTTTAGCTAAACAAAGAAAGTCGCCGTCCAGAAAACAAACCGTTAGTCAGCGGCGTATAGTTACCTATCATGAGTTAGTTTAGAGTTTGCGCTCACACGACTGATGTTAAAGTCGGACGAGAAACTGAACAATAGAGTCCCCGTCAATTGGAAGAGCCACACACTCCCCAAACTTACCACAACAGCAGTCACCGGCTGACCTGGGACGAAAGACATTGCTCTTGCTGGGTTGTTTGGCTTTAACAGAGACTAAACTTCCAACAGCTGCTGTTATAAAAACTAAAGAAAAGTGGCTGGCGCTAATGGCACAACTTCCTAGATCCTTACATGAGACAGCGTAGGAAGATCCCAAGCTGGAACCCAAAGGCTTCACACATGATGTCACTTCGCCCCCTCCCCCTCCAGGCGATCGGGTTCGTGTGTTTTGACTTACCTTGGTAGCCAGGGAGGGCGGTGTTTAACCACTGGCAGTCGTCCCATCGTGACTGAACTGAAATAAACGAATCGAAGTCGTCACGGAATTGTTGGTCCTCCTTGGCTCAGGGGCACTAAGTCGACAGGATATCGGAAGATATTTATATTGTAATCTGCCTTTGATGAGCCAATTACTTTTTATGTATATAGCAGCAAAACACAACCAACAGTCGCTTCAAGGCGTCCACTTTATTAGATACTCCTTTATTGGGCGTTCAATACTTCTTAAAGTAAACATCTAATCAGCCAATCGCACGGCAGCAAGTAAGTGCATTTAGATGTGTTGATTGGTCAAGATGACTTGGTGAAGTTCAAGCTGAGCATCAGAATGGGGAAGTAGGGTGATTAAAAAGCCATTATGACAGGCTGATCTGAGTATTTCAGAAACCGTTGATCTGCTAGGATTTTCTCTCACAACTATCTCTACCTGAGTATTGCTGATACACTGACACTGTTGTACTATTGACTCTGCAAGCGTCGGATGTGTCTTGCTGCCGCTAGATGGCAGTGTTTTCTGTTAGTACAGTGTGGAGGGATTACCATACACTCATGATCTCAAACTCTGACAATGAGACACAAAAGACGAAGTTAGAGAGGGAGTACCATGCAATAAAGATTGATGGAGAGATTAAACACTGGGTGGTCATGACACACTAACACAGACTGAACATTTTAAGTGCTTTATTAACTCCATATTATTAAAAAGAATACTTCCTTCATATATTTTCTTGTCATAGACATAAATGAAATGAAATGTGGCCTGACTGTCCCGTAATCTTTATATCTACTTATCAAATCAAGTTTTTTTTCACCTTTAACAAATGACCAGTTTCTGCGTTCTCTTTCTATTTCATCATCTCTATCATCTGATCACAAATCTTCATGTGATGCAACAGCATTCCACCTTTATTCAAATCTGCCGTTATTTCTTATTTACATATGCTATCTAAAACTTCCCCTTAGCACATTCAGGCTTTAATACCCAGCCAAAACGGCATATCAAAAATATGTAACCTTCATTTTAAAGCACAACCTGTAAAGGTGGCAGAAAATTGGCCTGTTAGACACCTACTGTATAAAATGCATTTATTGCAATGCTTGTTTTTATGTAACACTATTTATCTATGTAGACCATTGTGTAATTTTTTTTAAAAAAAGCATATATTATTTGTTACAAAATAAAATAAAATATTCCAAGCTCTCTTAACTTTAACTCTTTATTTAGTTTGATATTATGGTAAATATGAGCCTGTGGCAGCTGTTAGCTTAGCACAAAGACAGGAAATAGGATGAGACAGCTTTCCTGCCTCACTCGTCTGTTATCTTATTTTAAGAAAAAGCATACATGTATCTCTCACATTGAATTAATGTATGGCTTTGCCTTTAAGTCGTTCATAAGGTGAAACCTTCATGGGAATAAAGATCATACATTTTTGAAAGAATGCAGGGTTTTTTCAGCATGGAGGCTACCACGCCGTCTCCTTTGTATGCACTGCTCAGATGAGGCTACATTTGCACATTAATCCTCTTCTTTGATTTGACTCACTTGTTTATTATACTTTCAGGTGATTAGTGTGATCTGTCCGTATGGACTTTATTTTCTCATGGATCCTCCTCACATTGCTGTGGATCAGAAGCCTGGGGCAAAAGGTGGAGGTGGCGTGTACTCTAAAGGTAACACTTCATCAGTCAGCCTCGGATGAGTGGAAGAAAGTGGTGAATTGCAAAAGGTTGGATTCCCTGTGATCTCCTGGTACTCATGCTCACCATTTTCACCCCTGTTAGTCGTCTCCGTGTTAATCTCTGCATACGAATTATCTTGCAAAGGTTCTCTCTTCTTGTGAAATTTCTTCTTGAAGTTCTTGAGGTTAATGACGACTGACGGCTTCGCTTCCTGGTTCTTCACATGCTGGATGTTGGTACAGGGTGGTTGTTCAGAGCCAGTGTGCGGGGGCAGACTGTCAGGGGCAGAGACTGTTCTGATAGCCGGATTCTGCTTCAGAGCCATGCAGTTTCGAGAGGGGACTTCAGGTGGCTGGTTGGTTGGAGGGTTGTTGGCCATATGTCTATTCCTCATTGTTGGCACAGGCTGCAAATCAGAAACAGAAGACATGCACAGATTTTTGGCTCCAAAGATAACCTTTTAAATGAAAGCGTATGGGTCTCTTTAATTTTCAAGGCTTAAAGAAAAGTTTGGTCATTTTTACCGGAGCTGTAGGTGGGGTGGTTTTGTGTTGAAAATCATCTTCCAAAGACGGGTAAAGCCTATCTGATTGACTTTTTTTAGACAAAGTTGGTGAGTTCACCAGATTATTTGGGCGGTAAGGAAGGGCAGGTGGGATATCCTCTTGCAATCTTGGCTGACTTATACTGGGAGGTTGGGGGTTGATTTGTAACAAACTGGTCCTGGAGCCTGGGCCTCTTGAGGGAAACAGTAGTTCTGCATAGTCAGTCCTGTCATTTGAGGCCTGATAAGATTAGACAGAAACAGACAGAACAAGTGCTGATATGTTTTTTCTTTCTTAAAGAAAAGATGCCACACAGATGTTTTTATTGTAATTTGCACAGCTAAACTTTATATCATACTCTGAAATGTAAAGTTTTAGTTTTCAATAACCAAAAAACAAAAAAAACAAAAGCATGTATAAAGTTGAGGCACCTTTATACAGGAAGGTTAACTCATTTTTCTTACCTGCCCACAGGGAACAGTCAACACCTGAGAGAAAGGCATGATGGGAGTCCTGCGATGAAAGTCAACCAGGTCTTGCAGAAATCGGTGATACCTGTTCTCCCCCACTATAATGTAATAGCCATTCTCCAGTGCATCAATCATAAAATGTCTGCATCGGTCCTCAGCACTGAGGGGTCAGTACATTAGAGTGAACAGAGTGGCACTTTGAAGTGTGTTCAGCTGAATGTGTGAGTGCATGCTCTTAAAAATAACGTCTCTATCATGCCGCAAACACTCACCGGTACGAGAGAGTGTAGCCGATCCTGCTCTCGCTGACTCTGATGAGGAAGTAACCTGGAGGCTTAGACATAAGCAGTTCCTCTGCTGTCCTACACAAATTGCCACAAACAAAGACCTCTTTGATGCACGCACTTCATTCTGTAAATTTTACGGTGTGGGCTTATTTATAAACCGCACCTGCGGAATCACATTTCCGTGATAATCACAATTTGAATCAGCCTGGCCTTTGCACATATTTTACAACATGTTTATCCATACACAGACATATTTGTCAATAGAAACTTGTGATATTGTGTCAATAAAGTAAACAGAATGCTATACCTAAAACTATTAGAACATGCATGTCTTTAGGATGTGCAGGAAAGCCAGAGTACCTAAAGAAAACCCAAACAATAAATGTATGATAAATGGATTTATTTACATAAGAAGTGAATTAAAACTGGTAATAGGATTTATAAATTTATGGTTCTTATATTGAAGTTTGTGGCCCAGTGGCAAGTGGGTCACATATTGACATTAGCACATGTGACCGGGTAGTATTTGCAATTTATAGCCAACAGCATGTGTTATTTATGTTTTTTGAAAATCAAGACTTCAAAATGCATCACTTTCTCTTGTTTTATGATTGGGGGGGGGGGGGGTCTGTTATTTAAGTGGGCTGCAGCACTCTTGACTTTGGGAATCACTGCACTCACCATGTACTAACTAAAGTAAACTTGTGGAATGAAAGATTAGTTTTCTCTAAAAGTAGGGTAAAAAAAAAGCAGGATAAGTAAATGCAAATCTGTGCTGATGCATACTTGTAGCTGGATGTTTTAAAACCTGTTATATGGTGGGTTGCGGAAAAAATCTAACCCTCGTGTGCTTCCTGAAACATTGGACTACTTCCTAAAACCGTAACATCTGAGAGACTTAACGCTTTAACTCTTTAGAATTTGTATTTTCCCTCATTATTCTGACACTGCAGCTGCATTTTATATCTTACTTGTGTTACTGTGACATAAACGACTAAACTTAAACACAGTATTTTCTATATGAAAAAACCATTAATAAATGCATGAAGCAATTACAAAAATGCATTTCCAGTAGTCACTTAAACAATCCGCATGTCATGGCAGTGATATCTTTATCTTACAGGATTTTTTTCAGCCCTTGCCATTTCTCGCACTCTGATGTAGATGGAAGGTAATGATAGACCTCGTAAACTTACTTTCTGGAAATGATCCCATGAAACCACTCTGGGACTACACCGTTCTTGATGACAGACTGCAGCTGAGACTCTGTGAACCAGGTGTAAGGATCATTTTGTCCTTTAGACGACTTACTTCCCTCCATCCTCCTGGAAAATGGTTCATTTAACCCTCAGCTGTGGCTCCTGGAAAAGTGACTGAACACAAAGAGCTGTGAATGAAAAAGTTAGCTTACTGACTCCAAACGTTAAGCATACACATATAATCCAAACATCACACAGGTGTAAGAGCCGTCATTTAATATGCATTTTAAATATTCATTGTTCCTGTTTCAGGTGAAGTGTTCTGTGGTGAGTATGAATAGTTCCTCATCCAGCCATTCATTTTCTTCCGCTTATCCAATTCAGGGTCATGGAGAGTAGCTCTTCAGTTGAATTAAAATAGTTCCTTTGCATTTTAACAATCTCAAACCTAATAGAGGTTTTCTTTAAAATGGTGTAAAGGCAAAATAAAGATAAATATCGAGTCTACACATTAATACTTCTAACTGCTGTAAGACCTTACCAATCAAATTTGTTAATTAACCTTAAATTTGAAATATTAATACATAATTCATTAGAAAATATTAATTTTGTGAACAAAACTCAATAATCCTGCTCCTGAATTTCACATATGACTCATAGCAATAGTCACTTACTCTGTCTGGCCGCTCCGAGGTAAAATGACACAGCTGAGCTCACTCACCTGAAAAAAACCTGCCCGGGGGCGGAGTCAAAACTCTGCTGGATCAAAGTACACCACAGAAGCGTTTTAAATACGGTACGGTAGCTTTTTAACAGCTGCGCACATTTAGAAAGCACTGAATAACATCTCCAAATAAAAAAAACAATCCAAACTAATCAGATGGTCCACATATGCTAAGACAGAACGTACCTTACGTGTGTATGCGCATGTGTGGAGGCTGTGGAGGAAATGAACTTCAAGTGACTGTATTGATGAGATAAGAAATAATTTTTAAAAAACACAGATGAAATACAAGTGAAAACAATGACTTCCTTAATACTTTCCATTTGTCCTGCTTTAATCAGGTCTTGATATTTATGGAGTGCAGAAAAATGATACACATCTGGAAAATTTCACTGACAGCAATGACCGCGCACAGTACATCCACAGCCCACATGCTGAAGTTCCAACTGCTGCTGCACCTGCAGGCAATGGGGCAGCTGAGGTTTTAAAGGACTAAAAATCTGTTGTTTTTCAACTCCTGCATTTGTAAACCAAAAACTACACCCTTTTGAAGTTTTGGTGATTCCATCATTTCAAGTCAGCTATGATTAGTAAAAACATGTTTATCAGTGAATGACTATAGGTGACTAGCTTTTAAGGAAAAGCAGAAAAGGAACACTTCCTGATCGTGTAGGACAAAAGTGCATGATTATGGTCAGAAAGGAACTTCTAACTTTGGCATGTGTGCTACAGTGTGACTAATTAAGTGACTTAATGACTGATTTACAATTCAATGGAAAAATTCTCAGTAATACATACACCAGGCTTCAGAGAAACTTCTCCACCCACATAATGACTGTCAAAAATAAAAAAGCCAAAACAAAGGTCAAAGTCTTTGTCGTTTCCTTCCAAAGCTGTGTGACAAGCAGAAGTGATGAGCTTTAGTGTAAATGTTTCTGCGGGACTTGTCCCTATTTACACGCACACAAAAAATCCCCACCTACACACTCCACCCCTTCCCCACTTGTATGAAAAAAAAGTAGATTTATCTTTTTCAAACCTTTTGGTGAATACACTTACCAGCTAACGACTAATCCTCATGTGTAATCTTCTCAAGCAAGCAAGCTCCTAAACCCTTAAAGCATCTTGACTGCTTCATTTACTGATATAGGAGGTGGGAAAAAGCCAGTAACACATTAAAGAGGAGAAAATTACAAGGAGAAGTAGGCCCAGACTGTAATGTATTGATAATGGTTCAATCAGGTGACTAAAGTGAGAACTCCAGGCCTTACCCTATTTGCAAGGCTCGGGAGGAAGTACATGAGTAGTATATGCTTGGCTCGAAGCGGTGTGAATTAGG
>VOQJ01014541.1:0-13289 GCA_015052665.1 Apistogramma diplotaenia | reverse complement strand
GGGCCGGTCGGGGGGGGGGGGGGGGTGTACAGGGTCAGGTGATGTCCTCTGAGACGTGCCGTCTTAGTAATCATGTGCCTTCATTAAAAAACACACACTGTATATAAAGGACAGAAGCCATCAGTGCTTTCATGTCCCACTTTTATTTAAGATCATGTTCAGAGGTGCAGAAAACACAGACAGTAAAAATGGGCCATAGATTTTGGAAAACACGAACATGTCATGCTTGGACTCAGTTAGCATCCAACCCTTTCTTAAAGACTTTATGTGACAGTTTTCCTATTTTTCATGGCTGAAACAAAAGCCAACCTTTACTCAGACAGGTCACCTGGTCCAGTTCAGTGACTCACATTAGTGGAGGTGAGGCTATCAGCACACCTGTGAGCCAAAGCAGCCACGCCCCTAAACTTTAAGCCTTAACAAAAATCTAAATATCTGACTATTAAAAAATAAAAACCACCTCCTGTGCAGTTACTATGAAGAGGAAACTACCAGGCTCACCTGTATTGCATCACAAAAGCTGAAGATGCTCATGTGGGGGCTTGTAGACGACCTCAACGGGCAATTAGAGGACGAGGCGCCTCTGTGTATCTGCTGCACCTGATTCTACTTAAATGGCATAAACCATTAAAAATATATATAAAAACCCAGTCAGACACCAGCGAGCCTGTATCACAAGATATGGAGGGAATAAGATTGTGACGTGGAGTGACAACAGTTACAAGAAACCGTCCAGCAGGGCAACCAGACGAGGACTTTAACCTTCAGCGTGGCTATAAGAGCGGAGCGGCCGGGCGCACAGCACAGACCGGCACTGAACACACAAGCTGCCTCGAGAAGGTAACCGCTCTCATCCTTCTTCACCCAACAGCATCAAGTTCAACCATGAAGGCGCTCATCGTCCTCGCTCTTCTGGCCGGTGAGTAAAACTTCCCTTCAAATTAAAAGCTGAATCCATTTTAAAGCACAGCAGCTGAAATGAACCTGCTGCTTCTCTCCACAGTTTGCAACGCCAACATCCTGTGGCCCGAGCCGCCCAAGACCAACCTGGAGGTGGTGAAAGATGCCTTCTGGGACTACGTTGCGAAGGCGACACACACCGCCGAGGAGTCCCTGAACCAGATCAGGCAGTCCCAGCTGGGGCACGACGTGAAGTAAGTAGCATCGTTATGATGATGGGGAGAACATTAAGGCTACAAAGAAACATTTAAACCAAGTGACTTTAATCTGAGTAGGACACTTCCTCGTCTCCATGATGTCGAATTAAATAGATATCAAGGTAGGTGTGTGTGTGTGTGTGTGTAGCTTTCAATGTAATAACAGACTTTCTTCTGTGTCAGTGCCAGGATCACTCAGAGCGCCGACACCGTGAATCAGTACATCACTACTCTGCGCACTCAGGTTGCTCCTGTGACCGAGAACTTCATGACTCAGTTCACCCAGGAGGCCGAGCAGCTGAAGGTCCGTCTGGAGAAAGACCTGGCCGCTCTGGGCACCAACGCCGAGGAGATGATGGCAAAGATCCAGAGCAAGGTGGAGGAGCTGAAGAAGGGAGCCGAACCCTACGCCGAGGCCATGGACCCGGAGGCCATGAAGGCCGTCCTGCAGCAGAAGAGCCAGGAGCTGAAGGAGCAGCTGGAGCAGAGCATGAGCCAGCTGCAGGCCCAGATGGTTCCCTACACCGAGGAGATGAAGCAGAAGATGGAGCAGAGCCTGGACGAGTTCCAGAAGAACATGATGCCCCTGGCCCAGAGCTTTGAGGCCCAGGTGGCTCAGAAGACCCAGGAGATCCAGCAGAGGTTGACTCCTTTTGGAGACGAGCTGAAGGAAAAGCTGGACGCCAGCACGCAGGACCTGCAGACTCAGCTGAACAAGCTGTGGGACACCTTCACTAAGATGACCCAGTAAAAGGACTCTGCCTCAAGCTTCAAGCACCATCCCTGCATCACAAATCAAATATTTATTTTAACTTCAGCCCTGTGTATATTATAAAATAAAAATCTTTAATCTTAATTACCCTACAGAGTGTCAGTGTTTCACAATAACACTTCCTGTGTGGAAACAGAGACGCTGCACATGGATATGAGCAGTCGAGAGGTCAAACTCACTTTAGGGTTTATTTGAAATATAAAACATCAGTTAAGTGCTCTAAAAGCCTCACTGTGGTGGTCTGAAGACCATCATCATAGATCTAACTTCTTTAGTTAAACAGCCTCTGCGATGTTCTTCTGGTTCATGGATCCAACATGTCACTGTTCAGCAGGTTTCTGCCTGCTTCATCACACACTGAATAACCACAAAGGTCACTTAGCTGTTAGTGAAGCTCCTGCTGCAGGAAGAGCATCCTTCAGCTTTCCCCTCACAACAATCTGATAAGAGGAGCAAAGTCTCCGTGTCGGGACAAACTCCACACAGATATGTAGCCGTCTTCACATGACGCACGCAAAGATGGAAGTAAGTGATACACAGATGCTGAAGTTTGTTTCTGAGGCGCTGTGATGCAGTCGTCGTACTTCTGCTGCAAACAAACCGTTTCCCCTTTATGGGATGACTGTCTCAGCTGGCACACGCCCCACACCGCAGTGCTGCCTGCACACATTAATCACACTGAGTAAAGCAACATAAATAAGTGCATTTACATGTGCACGGTGGTGTAGCTTGTTGCCTCACAGCGAGAAGGTCCTGAACTCAAATGCTGTGAGATGCTAATGGGATGCTTTCACAGGGTGCTGTAGGTGCATAAAGGCTATGAACATTTAGCCCGTGTGAAGGTGGTTGCTAGGCAACATCATATCTGACATAGATAACATTCAGCAGCCTAAGATGTACCCGTGTGCCAAGTTTGGTTGCTCAACTCCTGATGCAGACTAACACACACACACACACACACATACAGCCTGTGTAGGGCAGAGGTGAAAGGTGGTGCAGGTCCACAGGAAGTGGAACTGACGGTGTCGTTCTGTCGCACAGCGTTTACAAACAAAAGGCAGTGAAGGAAAGAGCACGGCCGCTGGTGTTGGTAAGAAACTGTATTGATCAGCTTTCAAGTATATATACACAGGTCATATATACTGTTCAGTATGTACGGAACATAAAAAAGGCAACAAAACAAGTGGTGCACTGTGAACATGATAACAGCCCAGCTCGCTCCGTCCGAGCAGCTCATTAACTCGTCTGCAACCGACAAATCAGTGTTAAACAAGCAACTGAAGAGGATTTCATTCACTGCAGACACAGACTTCATGTAAAAAAGGAACAACACTTAAATCAGGACCAAAGCAAAAACACACTAACAGGCACTGAGCTCAGACTGAGCTCGGATGTTTCGTCCTCCTACGGTTTATGACGGGGGTCCGCTCGCTCCCGGCAGCTCACATTAGTCATCACTCTGCTCATCATTTATCTTTTAGGGTTGGAGTCGACTGCAGGTCTTTATGGACCGCTCACATTCCCCACATACAGTGAAATGTGATTGGGGGGAAGCCAGCACTACGATTAATGGTCAAATCTATCAGAGGTCACCAGCAGCTTCCGTGGAAAAGTCTCTACGTCAGTAGTGAGTCTGTGAGCCGGCGTCACGTCGCTCTAACCGATGGTGACGCCGAAGCCGCACTGGAACTTGTTTTTGCGGTGGTTGAGGAAGGCGCAGAGGACCAGAGAGAGCGGCAGCGGGAGCAGCTTCTTTTCCAGCGTCGCCCCGACGATCCAGTTACTGTCAATGGAACCTGAACAGAGGTCATGCAGGGACACAGAGCACACGTTATCTGACAAAGGGCCTCACAGCTCCAAACACTTCAGTTTTAATCTGTCACAAACATTTGAAGATGAACTGCACTAAAGGACGAAGATGTGACAGCTCTCCTGAAATGATCTGAATCCATCTTTACCTTTAAACTGTAAATTTGCTTTAGGCACATCGAGCTGGTAGCCAAACGACACGCTGGTGTCCTGCGTGCGGGCGCTCGCCTCAAACTCCACCCCGACCTGCAGCTGTTGAAGAGCAGAGGAGGATCATCGTCTCACAGCGCGCTGAGGAGGGAACACCCGCTCACACTGAAACGTTCTCACACACACGCTGAAGAACAGGAACCACAAGCTTACCTGATCGTTGGCTTTATGGTAATAAGATGCATGAGCTCCTGCTGAGCCGAGTGTTACCGTGGTGATGTAGTTGCTGCCTGCAGAGAAGTAAATCCATTGGTTAGAACATATACTGGACACTATAATTCAGAGCTTATATTAACTCTTCAAACTGACCTGTGTATCTGCCTACTAAAGACATTACAGAGCCCTCCTCTCCAGGCCGGCGGTGGTAAACCAGCTCCCCGCCCAGAGCCAGAGCGGGCGTTATAGACTGGAGGTAGTGTGCGACGACGATACCTGAGGGGTGGGGAAGAGAAGGACAACAAAGGCGAGCTCAGAAGCAGATCACAGCGATGACACGTCTGCACAGCATCTCTGACCTACCAGAGCCCACCAGGACGTCTGGGTTTCCGAGCGTGACGGTTGCAGTAAAATCTTCTCCCCTGAACTCTGCGTCGCCTTGCCAGTTCACAAATTTGTGTTGTTGTGTCTGAAGATGAGACACATTTTGACTGTTAAGTATTGCAATAATTTCCTATTCGTTTCTAAAAGGAAAAACTACTAAAAACAGTCTGAAAGCTGTGGCAGGAGAAATGAAACATGGCTTGTTTGAGAGCGTTCACCTGGAAGGCCACTTTGGATCGTATTCTGTTGGTGATCTGGTGGATGATCTGGGCGTTCAGGCTCCCGCCGTTGTCCATGTCTCCCACCAGCACCGGGAAAGACTGAACACGAGCAGAGCATTAGTTCTACAGTTCACAAGAGCTGAAAATGAGATTGGCAGTGACGTCACTGCTGCGTACCTCTGCTGGACCGGTCTGCTTTGATCCGACATACGTAGAACCGAACCTGTAGACGGAGTCTCCGGTGGTGCTCAGCAGCACCGTGTGACTCACCTGCAAGCAGGATGAGCTTTATTCACATTTATTTAAAGACATTAAAATCCTTCCTTGAACGTTTCAAGTATGCAGATATAGTTCATAAGAACAAGTGCCAAAAAGGGTTAAATGAGTTAAACTGACCTGGAAGTGGTTGCTGAGACCCTTGTTAACGACTAGCTTCACGCCTTCCATCTGCAAAGGAAAAACCTCTGCGGAGGAAAACACGCAGACACAGTGAAGACAAATCCAGCTCCGACAGGCATTTTTCCTCCAATCACTGTTGTTAAAATCAGCTCCTGTTACCTTTGCATTTCCGATGACACTCGTCAAACGCTCCCGGATTGGGCAACACGTTTTCTGCCTCCTGCTGCTGCTGGGCGGAGGCTTCCCCCGTTGAGGGTATAACCGTGGAAACCGGGGGCATCCCAAAGCCCGGCGGCACCATCAAGCCAGGGGCAGGAGTGCTGCCCGAGGCTGGTGGTGGAGGGTTGGGGGAGCTGGCAGCCAAAACACTGCCCATTCTGAAGAGCCAGGACAGAAACATGGAGAATAAGAAGGTGAGGAACTGAGAACGAGCAACAAAGTGCTGGTACAAGCTATCTGTGGGCACCGGGTGCAACAATAAAGGAAACCTATTATGCTTTTCTTTATTTTCTGTATATTATATTGTTGCAGTGGTGAGTCCTCCTGAACTAGGCCACGTTGCCAGCAGTTTTTCTATTCTTGGCTCTGTATGATGTCAGTAATAGTGGAAATTCCTAACATGGCCACTTCAGGCATGCAGCTCTGGCTGAGAGCACAGCAGTTTGACCCACTTGCTGTTCAAACCTGTTTGTGAGGGCAAGCCAATCAGAATAAAGATGGCTTAAACAGAAAGGAGCTTAAACAGCTTGTTTCAGACGGGGATAAACTAAGAGGCACCGAGGTCCAGAATAAAAGATAAGAATATTAAATGAGTATGGGACACTTTTAGACCTCAATGCACTTTAATCGAACCAGCTTCAAAGTTTCAGAGCTCAAACATTTAAATTTAAATCTAACAATGGCAGCACAGTGGAATTAAACCTTTTCTTGCATGAACTCACAACACACATGATTTTCTGCCTTCAGCCTTTTGTTAGACGACCAACCTGATAACATTTGACTGAAATTCCTGACACTCAGCATCAAAAGTCCACTTATGTGAGCACCCGCAGCTTAAAGCAGAAAGCCTGGGTTAACAGAGGAAGGCTGAGGCGACTGTGAGCATCAGTCATCCGCCTCCACCTGGCTGTGAAGGTTTTCTGCTGAGAAAAAGTATTTTCTGATTTCTTAGCCCCCTCCATCTATTAATTTATATTTTCCTGAAATCAAGCATCTATGATGACTGGCAATGAGTCTTTCACATCACAGTGGAGGAACTTTGGCCCACTGTTCTCTGTGTAATTGTTTTAATTCAGCCACACTGGACGGTTTGATGGTGTGTGTCAGGTCATTGTCCTGCAGCACAACCCCAGACTGCCTGAGCTTCGGGGCACAAACTGATGGCTGGACGTTCTACTTCAGGATTTTCTGGTAATTCATGGTTCCATCAATTCCAACAACTCATCCTGAAGCAGCAAAGCAGCCCCAGAGCATCACTGCTGGTCTGATGTTCTTTTTAGGAAATGTTGCATTAGTTTAATACCAAATGTAACGGGACTCAAACCTTCCTGGAGTCTGGAGTCCCAAAGCCTTAGAAATGGTTTTGTAAGCCTTTTAAAACTAATATCAATGACCTGTTTTTGAAATCTAGAGCCTGCTTCACTTTGTCAAATGGGCTCAACTTTAAGTGATTTGAGTCAACAGACCTGGTAGTAATCAGGTCTAGTAATCAGGCTTAGTGAAATTGAAATAATTTCAACAATAATTTGTTAAATGTTAATTTCATTTAACAAACACATTTTATATTTTGTATCTTGTCTAATATTAAAATTAGTTTGATGATCAAACTCAGGAGGCAAACACTTTTTCCACAGCCCTGTACCTTTACAGTGCTACGGGCTGCTGCCGGGAGGATCCAGGCTCAAGTCAGAAACTCACAACCCTGTCGACTAAAATGAGCAAATGCACATGACAGTTAACCTCTCAGAGTCCGAGGAGCTTCTTCTTGAGCTAATTGGGTATTACAACAGCGAACTGCATCCATGTGGAGTGAACACATGCAGATTCTGTGTAGTGTCCCTTTAACCTTCCACACAGCTCGCACTCATTCATTTGAAGGTGGAGGTAAAAGAGGGCGGTTAAGTTCAAATAACAATGACGCCACGTGAATGAAATTAGTATTATGAGAACGTCTAATGGCTTGCCTAACTGTTTGCAGCCAAGAGCCTGAATGGGAACTGCCTCATATCTAAAACAGCATGAATACGTTAGCCGTGCTAGCTCCTTTAGCGCCTGATTAGCCTGCTCGCTAGCTTTCTAAGCAGCATCTGACAGAGTGGAGAAAAACCGCTGCTGTTAATGGAGGAAACCAGCGACCGATCTGTGAGGCAAAAGCTCCCAAACCAAACCAGCGACACGTTTCCACTGAAGTATCACATTATTTAAAACACGGAGCATTCAAACGGTACTCACGTTGTGATTTCCAGAGGACGATGCAGCCGGAAGTTGAAACCAATAGTACCAACGAAGAAGACGTCAGGGCTCCGCCTTTTTCGTCAAAGCAAAATTATGATTGGATGAAGAACCAGGCCTCCTCGGACATGAATGACGAAGTCACTTGTCAGTCATATCCAGGGACTTCGAAGAGCCTAAGGCGGGGCTTCGACTTGATATAATGCTCATACTCAAGGATTATTGGCTAATCAAAGAGCGGTCCGACGCGAGGGGGCGGGGCGCTGGGTTCTACATACACTGATTGGAGGAAACTCCGACCGGGCGGTTGGTTGGAGTTTGAAGGGCGGGCGTAGTAAAACGTGAGGAAGAAATATACCTTCAAGGTCAAAAGGCAGGTTGAGGGTCTCCATGTGAACCCGCGTTCAAAACAGCGGTTTTCCTGTTATGTGTAGGTTATAAAGAACAGGGCGCTGTCCCATTATAAACACACAAGGATTGGAGGCCAAAACCGTCAATGACCAGTTGCCATGGTGAAGACTAACCCACAAAGAGACTAACCCAGTTTTTAAGTTTATTTATCGATGGCGAGAGTATACTATTGTGTATGCGCTATTACGTCCCCCATTAAAATTCTGTTCCCACAGTTCCAAAGAGTGATCCTGGAGAAACATCCCGAAGCCCAAAGAACTGAGCACGTTCTGAAATGTTGGCTGGTCTCACTTCTTCAGGTCACTGCAGATGTTCATTTAAAGCACGTGTAAAGCTGTATGTAATCTTAAGGTGGAGAAATAAACAGCCAACAACAGCAGCCATTAAAGTTCAGGTCAATTTATTGAATTTTACAGCCCCTGAATGCGTTTCCATGTTACAACAGTTGAGGACAGAGTCGCTGGAATATACTTTGCACCTCATTAATGCATTTTGTAGACAGAGAAAACAAAAGCATTAATAAAAAAGTAACAATGGAAGAATTACATTTTTAAATGTCACCCAATCAAAACCTTTTAAATTTAAAAAGGAAAAAATATTCAACAGCGAGGGAGGAAAAATGGAATCTAGTTCTATGCCAATTCAAATCCAATCCAGTGAGCTTTGGGGAAAACGGGGCCAAAAAAAAGTAACAGTAAGTACAAAGGGGGAACAACTCAACAGAAGGAAATCAAGAGCAAGAAGGACCATTTAAACCAACATCATCTGCCTGCCAATTTAGATCATAAGCACCCACTTCTACTCACGCTACTTTATCGTCATCTACTTTTAATTTTACCACCGCTGTTCTCCATCGATGCTGCAGGGGAACTGCTGCTCAGCTTAGAGCAATCTGCTGAGTGCGTCATTAAAACCTGGCAGCAGTGGGTGAGTCTACTTTAGTGCAGCAAATCCACGGTAGAAATATTAGCGGCGTTTAAACCTTTAATACTAGAGTTCACGTTAGGGTGTTAACTTTTGCTTTACACCAGCAGAAGAAGTCAAGAAATTTCTACTTGGTACCCAAATCCTCACCCTTTTTCAGATTTTGTTTTTGAACATGTTTCTGACAGATTTCCCACCCGCCTCAGAGCACTCCATGTAAGGAGAGCACACGCACACACACACGCACACACACACAAACAAAAACCCAACATTCATTCACATTCAGCATAACCTCCCCTGTGACGCGTTTAGCTCAACAAAGCAACAACATGGGCTTATTGCTGTAGCTTCAACTATAGTTTCTATCAGTTATAACATTTTTCATTTCAAAACACCAAAAATGGTACGTTTGAGTGTAAAAAATGTTACAACTGCTTTGCGTCAAATACAGAGCTCATAAACAGCCGGGCGACCCGTCTCATCGCCCCCCCGTCAGAGTAAAAATGATAGATCAAGGTTTCAGCTGATGTCTGTGTCACAGAGGAGTTTATGGTCTGACATCACTGAGGAAAAAATATAGGAAAATCTCATTAGAAATGTTTTTTTTTTGTCCACAAAAACTCGGAGGAAAAGGGGAGATGGAAAAACAAACAAAAACAATCATCCATGACAACTAAACACCCACATCGATGCTGAAGACATCGTACGTGCCCAAACACACCGTCTGCAGGAGACGCTCGCTCACATGCAGCCTCAGCAGGTCAGTCGGGTTCTTTTAAATGACTCGAGTAACAAATCTGCCGCCAACGGAACCCAAACGGTTTTGATCCGCAGAGATAAAACTGTTTGCAGGAGGCTGCAGGAAAGCACGAGGACCGAATCAGCTGCAGACTCTCTAAAACATACACACCTCTCTCACTCTCTCACACACACCTCTCTCTCTCTCTCACACACACACACACACCTCTCTCTCTCTCACACACACACACACACCTCTCTCACTCTCACACACACACACACACCTCTCTCACTCTCACACACACACACTCCCACCTCTCTCACACACACACACACACGACATTCAACTTTTTTGGTTTTGCTTCAATGTAAATCCTGAAAATCTATTTCAAGGAAAACAAAAGGAACTGAAGTCTAATTCCTCGTCCACCAATGAAGCAAAGCACTCTTTTTTTCTACCCCCCCCCTCTCTTTTTTGAATTGTAAACAACGAGTGTAAACAATGAATCATTCGCAATTTTCTTTCCTCCAAATGATCCAGAATACCTCGTATAAAGATTGCCCTATTGTGGGGGGGGTACAAGGACAGTTTTTGAAAAATAAAATCAGGGCACTTGGATCCTCCATCACACAAACATGGAACAGGTTCACGGAGATCACAGTGCTTCATCACCTTCCACAAACCCTCTGTTCATTTTTACTCTCTGGCACTCAAAACATAAACAATAAGGTATTTGTACAGTTTTTTGTGGGCGGGGGAATGAAATCACTGCTTTGTCTATGCTTTAAGACCAGAGAGACGATTCAAGATGCTTGGTGAGCATCTGATAAAAGACTTGGCTTCTGCAAAACTCACCCAAAAACTCCAGAGGTTACCCAGTGCTAAAGCCTCACCCCCCCCCCCCAAACTGCTTTAAGCAACAAAAATAAATCTTAAAAAAGCAAAAATTCTCTTTTTATTACTTTTTTTTTTAATAATTAGTGATGTTCTGTGAGGGGAGGACAAAAGAGTCAGCTGCCTGTTCAAAGATGCTACAATTTTGCTTAAAAAAAAGAAAGAAAAAAAATCTACCCCTCACAAAAAGTAAATCACATTTTTTAAATGTGTACCAAAAGGAAAAAAAAAAATGCTGCTGCAGGAAAAAAATAAGTTTGTTTCCAATTGAATGAATACGTGGTCCTTTAAAGACGGAGCAGGTTTCATCCCTCTGTGGTCCATGAAACCTGCTCACATCCCGTTTATGATTCCATTAAAGCAAAGCCTGAAGCCTCTGATGAAGCAGCAGCAGCACAACGAAAAGCTTGGCGTTCGGCCACCGGGCTGCACAGCTATTATTGGCAACTAATACATTCACCAACTTTTAATTTGTCATGAGGGCTTAAAAACACATTTCCACCTTGTGTTTCCTCAATAAAACTTAACAAAAAAAAGGAAAGAAAAAAAAAACAACAGAAAATTCAAAGTGTGTTTTGCACCCACTGTGGACCTGCTGCTGCAGCTACCAGCTGTTCTGAACCGGTCTCAGATGCATCATCCTGTGCAGGAACAGAAGGCAGGTTTTCATCCAGCAGCAGCCAGCAGATTTACAGCATTCACCAGCCATTTTTACATATTCGTTTTTAAATGTAAAAGCCCCCCCTCCCAAAGAAACAACAGCTTTTATCTAACAGCAGGAAGCTGCTGTTCATCGCCCATGCTGCTTGTGTGTGTGTGTGTGTTTGCAAGCCAAAGTCTACGAATCAGTACGGGGCCGTCTTACCTCTGCTTATGCTTATTCATAGTGGAAGGGAGAAACGAAACAGTCACGCAGTATTTAAATAAAGCTGCCCTTATTTTTATGTATTTTTTTATTGCAACGTTCACATTCAGGATGGTTTTGAGCCGCGTTTCTGCACCTCTCAGCAGGGCAGCGGTGTGTGTGTGTGTGTTGTCCTTTTTCCTTTGCATAATGTGTAAAGTTTCAATAAACTCGGGTTCCTATTAATTCATCTTTGTGCTCGTACTCTGCTGCCTGACAGGCGGCAGCAGGCTATGAATGGATGAGTGCACACGGGAGTCAAGTAAGGCACTTAAGTGACCACAGCAGTGAGTGGCAGAGTGATGGCTGGTGGAAGTGCACCACTGTAACGTTGAAGGAAAACAAAAATGGACCGACTTTGCTGCTGGAAATGAAAACTGTCTCCAAAGGCGACGGGTTCACAACAGCTGCTCTCCAATTCTAGGGAGCATGAAGCTTGCATGCAGGCCCAGCTCGGTGCAAAACACACTTTAAACCTTTCAAATTTATAAAATAATGAGGCAGCTCTTGTTGAGGAAAAGCTAAGGAAATGCTCCAAAATAAAGACAGCCGTTTTTTGTTTGTTTTTTTTAAAGACATCCATTCCACAGGCTCTGAAAACAAGTGACAAATGTGAAAATGAAGAGTTGCCTGAAGCCTGTGTGCAAGCGCTGATGTCTGTGCAAAAGCCCTGTGTGCCTCAGTGTCCTGAGGAGAGGACAGAACATGGATTAGGAACAGTAAATCACCACCACACGGACAAACACAAAATCACTCACTACTCACTCGAGTGGGCTGTAAACTGAGGCTGCCATGTTTTTAGTACTGAAGACGACTACAGCTACTCCACAGAGGGTGGGGGGGCGCAGCAGCTTAAGCACAGAAGCCCAGATTCTGCCTTGATTGTGCAGCTCGAGTCTCGACACAGAACTCCATGAGTAGTGACTGATTTCGGATCCACCTGTATTCTTTCCTGGCATCTCACCTGTTTTAGGTGCTGTCCTGTTGGCGTTTCTCCTCCACCTCCTCCACCTCACAGTCCCCGCTGGTTGAGTGGTACTCGGCCACGTAGAGGCTCTTGTCGATGCTGCTGGGAATGGGTTTGATGTCGGTCACTAGCTGGTCTTCGATGGCCTTCAGATTGAAGCGATCCTCAGATGTGATCAGGTTGATGGCCAAGCCCAGGTGACCAAACCGCCCTGTGTGTTTAATATAAAACACCAGTAAGTCCAGCTCCAACTGAACAAAGTTAACAGCAGCACAACAGCAGAGAAACTTCCTGACCCTGTCGGAGGACTCTTCCTGTTAAAGGCAAGTTCATCCTGTCCACAGTTATCAGCTTGCACCCAGGGGAGCGTCTAATTGGTAATATTAGAGAGAAAATCCTATGTACACTGATACAGAGAGGAGAACATACCTGATCTTCCGATACGATGGAGGTAAGTCTCGGCGTTCTTCGGAAAGTCAAAGTTGATGACCACATTTACAGCCTGGATGTCGATTCCTCTGGTGAACAGATCTGTTGGAAGACAACAGAAGATCACAGCAGTGCTGTAAGAGGTCCTGATTCAATCTGAGGCTTGTGTAATGTGTGAGTGGATTATCCATTAAAACTCACCGGTGCACACCAGGTTTCTGCACAGCCCGTTTCTGAAGTCGTGGAACACACGGTTTCTGTATTCCTGGGAAACGAGAAATGATGTCAAACAAAAAGATTTGCTAGTTTACAAAAAACAAACATCGAAACAACTCTCAGGCCGAATAAAATGTATTCTTAATATTTACATATTCAAAGGATTATAATTAGGCATATTTAATTGAGAGACCGCCCATTATTAATGTTCCATTGTTCTCACCTGCATCATTTTAGCGTGGATGT
>VOQJ01014534.1:0-11298 GCA_015052665.1 Apistogramma diplotaenia | reverse complement strand
AGTTTGCCAGAATCGCTTTGAGGCCATCTGAAAGTCTTTTTCCATGGCCTCACCGAACTTCTCCCACACCCGAGTTTTTGCTTCAGCCACCGCCCGAGCTGCGTTCTGCTTGGCCTGCCAGTACCAGTCAGCTGCTTCCAGAGTCCCGCAGGCTAGCTAAGCCCAATAGGACTGTTCCTTCACCTTGACGGCTCCCTTCACCTCTGGTGACCACCATCTGGTCCGGGGATTATCACCACGACAGGCACCAACTACCTTGCAGCCACAGCTCTGAGCAGCAGCCTCAACAATGGAGGCGTGAAACATGATCCATTCAGACTCAATGTCCCCCACCTCCCTCGGAATGCAGTTGAAGCTCTGCCGGAGGTGCGAGTTGAAGACCCTGCAGACTGGGCCCTCAGCACACCATGACAAAACATTTAGGTGCACCAGGTCTGTCCAGCATCCTCCCCCGCCACCTGATCCAACTCACCACCAGGTGGTGATCAGTTGACAGCTCAGCTCTTCTCTTCAGCTGAGTGTCCAGAACATACGGCCGCAGATCCGTTGATACAATTACAAAATCGATCATCGACCTGCAGCCAAGGATGTCCTGGTGCCACGTACAAATTATGTCCATAAAAATCATCAACAGAATCAGCAACCCTGCTGGAGTCCAACACCCACTGGAAACAAGCCTGACTTATTACCAGCAATGATGACCAAGTTCCCGCTGCAGTTGTACAGGGACTGTAGGTTCCAATAGTAGGCTAAAATTAGCTTAGTTATAAAAGAGAAATTTTAAAAATACAATATACCCTGATGCAGAAGGTGCCTGCTGAGCCACTCATTAACAGAAGACACTGAACAAAACCCTGGAAAGTAAAAAAGTGAAAATGACAACTCAACTTGATGGAACGTGCAAAGCAGGGGCAGACTGGTGATCTCCTGGCTACACAGCTCTCCCTGATTCTCCAACGCCAACACTCTCTTTCTCCAAATTCGCCACCTTCTCCTTTCCTCTGATGCTCTGAATGCACTCTCTCTCTCTCTGGCACAGTTTGGCTCCATCAACACAGAAAGAACATGAAGTTAAGTCCAAACAACAATTTCCTCCTTGTGCTCACGAACAAAGCAATGAGCCAAACTTGGATACTGCGTGTAGTGTAGTGATCGAGCCTTGAGTAACTCAGACATAATCAGCTCAACTGCAACCAGATGTGTAATCAGACTCAGGTGTGCAATCATTAAGGCAGAGACCCAGGCAACACTCTGCCTCTACACACACACACACACACACACACACCTACACACACACACACACACACACACACACGAGAGTGTAAAAGAAGAAGGGCAGAGAAAAAAGGATGACTCGGCCAGGAGGGCTGGGAGACCATGACAGTATTATGGATTATTCTACTTTGAATAATAGTGCAGCTAAAAGCTTTGGCTTGTTTGTTGATTCTCACATAGTTTGGTTTCAGTTTTTATCTGTTGAGGTGTTAAAAGTCATTCATTTTGTTTTTAAAAATGCTGCAAGAACCCTGCATCAAAGATCTGTTAGTTGTTTTCAGGCCTGGTTGTTGGGGGCTCACCTTGGTCAGGCTGTCTCTGGTATTTCTCTGTTACTGTATAACACGCTTGTAACCTACTACACAGTTTATATCTTTGCTGTTTCCACAATCATCTAATTGAAATGGAGCTACCGTCCTATTGGTTGTTTCACTGCATTTGTTCCAGATTGTTCTCAGTGACCGTGGAATAGATTGCCATGATGGTTAAAGGAAAGCGACTTGATGGCATTTGCAGTAGCCTCTGTCTTTGCATCTCGCACCACCATAGGGTTCATATCAGACCCTAAACATAGACTGCCAGCAAAGAGTGGTATAATGCTGCAAGTGTTTGGTTAGGACAGCAAAACCGCAGAGAGTTGTAGAGGGATGTGTGTGTGTACACATAACTGAAATCTAGACACAGTGTTAGATTCTGTGTCCTCTTGAACGATGTTTCAGCAGTCAGTTACAGTGGGTTCATGCTGCAGACGAGTTAATGCCTCCTGTCCTCGTGGATCTGGTTCTCAAATCTCTTCTCTGCAGTCAGTGAGCAGATTTATGATGACGCCCAGGTCCCTCGTTGCCCCGCTGACTGGCAGGGTCCTTAATTGGGACCACCTCTATGTGAATAATAGATGCTCGTCTAGCTAAGTGGAGTATTTAAATATTAAGGGGCCAAGAGCATGCCATGCAAATCTATTCTAAAAGAGAATGAATCCAGGAAAAAAAAACTGGAGGAGCGCGGGAAATCAGAGAAGCTCTCCTCTAAGAGGGTGTCTCGTGTTCATCCTTGGCTCCAGGCTGGCAGATTAACACACTTGTCTCGTTCAAGAAATCCCTACTGGAAAACTTTCTTTATCTTGGCAAAATATGATGCCCCCTTCCTAACCCTGTTTCCAGTCTCCAGCTGACAAATTCAAACTCAGTGTAAATCCCCTTCACACATTTCTAAACCACTTTTACTGCTTTTCAGGGAGGCATTCGCATTAGCTGACTTTATACATCCACTGAGATAAGCCATCAGGTTAACCTCTGACCATGTTAATCTCTTTCTGATAAATCATCCAGTAATGAGAAAGCATCAGAGTTATCACATCCTCATGATTACTGTAACTGCAAACATCAGTTCAGTTATAACCACTATAGTTAAAGGAAGATTTAAATTTTCCACCTGCAGCAATAAAGATTTTGTGGTATGACTGTGCTGCATACATAGGAATCATAAGATAGGAAGAGTACACCACACAAAACCCAACACAGATATGATGCTGATAAAGGCAGACACATAACGAAAGGGAAGCCTGGGGTGGAGAGTGGGCTGCAAAATGTTCTTACGGATGTGGAATCTGCCTGTGTGGTATTACTGCAAAGTAAGCATCCACAGCAGCTCAGCCAATGAATTTGTATACCGCATAAAGTTACTATGGTCACTGAGTGGTGAGGTGCAGTGTGTAAAATTCAGCAACGCTCTACTGACTGCAGGGTTCCCGTCCTCCTGTGGAACTTCCATCAGCACCAAACCTGTGAGCCCAGAGCTTCATGGATGTTGATGTCTGAGTGGTTCCTGTAGGTGTAATGTGTCAGTGCCACAGTACTTATGTCTGTATAGTGTAGCAGATCCTGTGTGAAATTCGCCAGTTAGATGTGTAGGTTATCAGCGGAGTTATTAGGTGATGTAGGTTGGCACTGAAATCAACTGATCTGCCAGGACTGCAGCTGAGCTCCACTGAACTGCCTGCTTGAATTTTCAGGTCCATGCTGCAGTGTTGTCATACAGGGAGAAAGGCAGTGCTTATTACCCTGGTGAGATCATCATAGATGCTTACACCTTTAGGGAGAATGGTAAAACAGACTTTTGACCCTGACTGCCAAGATTGGAGGGTCATTTTTAAAAACAAAAAAATACATTCTGTTTGCTTAGGGGCGGCTGTAGCTCAGGAGGTAGAGCAGGTCACCTACTACTCGCAAGGTTGGCGGTTTGATTCCTGGCTTCTCCAGGCTACATGCCAAAATATCCTTGGGCAAGATACTGAACCCCAAGTTGCTCTCCGACGCAGATGTTGGAGTGTGAATGTGTGTGAATGTTAGATAATAAGCACTTAGCTTAGTTAAACATGGAGGTGAATGTAAACGTGTTGTATAAAGTGCTTTGAGTGCACTGAAGAGTAGAAAAGAATATAATATATATATAAGAACTAGTCCATTTACCATTAGCATTAGGGTTAATGCTAGACTTATAGCTATGATGATTAACCCTTGAGTCCTCCATTCAGGTCTGAAAAGGTCCCAAGTGTGGGACTAAGGAAGGCCATCTTATCTTATCTCACAAAGACTGGTAGTGTGAATCCTTCCAAACAGAAAGACTTGCCTCTTCTTGGAGCTCCAAAAAAATGTAATTTTACTGCAAACTGGCCTTAACGGTGGCATCACTCAGGCCACCGGTGATCTGTGGTCAGGTCATTGGTGGTCTGAGTGGTGTCAAACCATCTTAGCTTTTTCTCACCTTTTTAATATTTTTGTCATTTTTTTATCCACCACTTGTATTTTACTATCATTTCTTGGGACTTTGCACTTCCACATAAAATAAATCATCATAAAATTCTTAAGGCTGCATCTGGATGTTAAGGGTTTGGGATGAAGTGGGGAACACTTACCTCTTTATATGGAATTGTCACTTTCATTTTTCTGATGACAGAAGAACTTGATATGAAAGGTAGACTCCTCTAGTTTTCAAACCTTTGTTTAACATGTAGCTATAATTACACAATACCTGCATGTTATAAAAAAGCACTGCTGGCAGGCAGAGACAACATTAACAAATTAACAAAGGAAATGTCAAGGCCCTGACGTTACACCATGCTCAGAATCAAACAGCACATCCTTAAGCTCATGTGGGGTTACTTGCATGTATGGATGCACGCGTTTGTGAGTCAGACGGCGGTAATGAAAGTGAGGAGATTGTTCTCAGCTCCCACACACCTGATACAGGCCAGAAATAGAGGCCAAGGCGACAACGACACTGAATGCATGAGACAGCTGTATTCAGACTAGCTTCACTGCGTGTGTGTGTATGTGTGTGTGTGTGTAGTACGGAGTGTTGTAGACCACCAGTTAGTATATAGGCCACTGTACCGCTGCCTGATTCACTGCAAACTAAATTGGCTCTGGAAGTGGATGAAATAGTTTTAGCTGGGCCTGTCAGCAGAGCTTAGGAAAGGAACAACAGCAGCTTGTAATGGAATTATTCTTCTGACTGGTAATTTTTTCTTGGCTTCACACGTTCAGGCTTTGTGTTGTGGCAGGTGGTCTCAATTTATTTTAGCTTAATGAAAACTTGCAGAAATGCTTCTAAAAATGAGCTTTTACAGGCGATCTGCTGCTGTGGTTTGCATCCATAATGAGTCCCATTGCATGCAAAAACATGGATATCTGGGAAGAATAATGTTAACCCATTTACATTTGCTCCACCAAAACACAGAAAGTGGAACACTTTTTTTCCTTAAAGGAGGGTGATAAGACAAAAATAACTCAGTGTACCTCTCAAAATCAAAATGAAAGATTAGTATGCTAAGGATGATGTTTGAAATCTTGCTGGTATTCATACAGAAGTCCCATTAAAGCGAAACCTGCTCTGCACCTGGGAACAAGAAGCATGTGGAGCTCACTGTAGCAGGCTGGAGCTACATAGTCCAGCAGCCCTCTGTATGGTTGGTGGTGTATCGGTGGAGATGAAACAAAATGGGCAGTAACACTTCATATCCTGACGAACAAAAAGGACCTGTGTGTGCGCAGTGCGACCCAGGAGCTTTCAAACCTGAAAATCTACCAGAGACGTGTGAATAAACGGAAAATAAGAAGGTTCTATCTTCCTGTCAAGGTGGGTTCAGACCACAGACTGAATACAAAAGTTGGATTTACACTGTATGGACAAAAGTACACATTACACCCTCAGGAGTTGTTTGGCCATGTCATGAAGCTCCTGGCACACAGTATTTGTGCTGATGTTAACAAGAGAAGTTTGGGACTCTGAAGTGAAGCGTTGCACTATTTTAAAGCTCCATGACACGACTGTACTCGGTGACGCCGCTCTGCAGCTTTACTGTTTGTGGTCTGCAACTTCGTGGTTGAACTGCTGTGGTCCTCTGCAGTAATGCCAGTCACAGAAATGCACAGTGAAATATCTTGGAGGGAAGAAACTTTACAAACTGGCAAAGTTGTTGCAGCAGTTGCAAAGCTGGAAATCTATATTGGATGAACGTGACCTTCTGGCCCTCAGGCAGCATTAAAAACAGACATGATTCTGTCATGGAAATCACTGCATGGGCTCAGCAACACTTCCAGATATCATTATTTGTGAACACTGTGCCATTCACAACTGCAGATTAAAGCTTCATCATGCCAAGAAGAAGCCATGTGTGACGATGCTCCAGAAACACTGCTGTCTCCTCCGGACCAAAGGTCATTTAAAATGGACTGAGGCAAAGTGGAAAACCGTTCTGTAGTCAGACTGAATTGAAATTTGATTCCTGTTAGAAAACACGTCCTCTGGCCTAAAGACGAGACTTGGTATCAGCCCTGGGATTGGCAGCTTGCACATCTGGAGAGGCGCCATCAACTCTGGAAGATATTTACAGGTTTTAGAGTAACACACTTTCTTTTATAGGGAAGACCTCACGTTTCAGCTCCACTGATTACAACAACACAACTTCATAGCGGAAAAGTTCAGCTCGCCTGAACAATATGACAAAGAAGACCCAGGACTGTTGAGCAGCTACAATCTTCTATATTCAATGACATTCCTCTTCCAAAAGTCCAGCAGCTGATCTACTCTGTTCCCACACATTTACAGACTGCTGACTTTTTTGAAATATGATGCTGCCATTTACAAATTGCAAAAATTTGTAAAAAAAAAAGAAAAATCAAATCAAATCAAATTCGGTCTTTGCCCAATGAATCCACAACTGAAGGTACACATCAACGTACAGTATTTCTCAAAAAAGGAAAAACAATTCATCACTAAAAAGTGATCCAGTTGTATCAAGTTTCAGAAGATTTCAAATACAAATGAGGAGTAGCGAATTTAGCACAAAGTTAATAACATTGGATGGCTTGGTATCATGACAATGACAATGACAGACGACAGTCAGCAGATTAAAAATCATTTAAAAAATCGCAAGTATCGCAAATGTGAAAGTTATTTTTCTTCTTCAAAATCAATAAATTGTACTTCTAGATCATCATTTCTGTTGCAGCATTTCTACTTCTTCCAGATTTTTAAAAAGGAAAATGAAAACTTAGGTACTTAGGTTTACCTTTAACCTTTACTGGTATCAAATTAATTAATTAGTACAAAAAAAAAAAGATAAAAAAACAACCCACCCTCTGTGAGGCCCAAATGCTGCACACAGAGGCAGGCTGCTGCAGAGGGATAAACTGAAAATGAGCCCTTCATTAATGGGTGGAGATATAAATGCTATAAGTGAAGATACAAAGGATCCTGAAAACTAAATTGGGTAATGCAGTGGGACAGTGACCCCACGCACACCAGCAAATCTACAACAGAATGTTTGAAAAAGAAAAGAATCAAGCTGCAGTCTCAGTCAAATCCAGACTTCAGCCCCACTGACGTGCTGTGGTGAGACCTTCAGAGAGCTGTGCTTAAACAAATACCTGCAAACCTCACTGAAGCAACATTGTAAGGAAGAGAGGTCCTCCTCAGGGATCTGAGAGATGGGTCCAAAACCACTCCAGAACGGTATCAGCAAATTTTAGTAAGAATTTTACTTCACTGTATGAATTACGTGATTATATGTGAACTTACAGCGAATGTAGTCACCAACCACAGCATATAGTAATACACAGTGTATTGATTTATCATTAATGATCACACTCATGTAAATCACAGCACAAGTCTTTGTATTTCCTAAACAGATTACTGAAAGAGGCTTAGATCTAATGTGCTGCCAGTTTGTCTGAAGGTGAATGGTTTGGATTAACATACATTAACATTACTACGAGCACCTTGAGACACCTGTTGTTAAGAACTGCAGCTATACGGAAAAAAAAAGAAACGCCGGGTATTAAAGTTGTACTAAATATCGTCAGCTGAATTTGAATGAATGGACAATTTCAGGAAAACAGATTGTCTCCTTTCTCTCATGACACAACTTGTGCTAAAACTACTCCAAAACAACAATTTGCAGTAGCCACATGGCACACAGTGTGAGGCCTGGGAGCTCGGGTAAACTCTGACAAATGAGCAATGTAGAATATGTGAACAGAAGGTCTGTCGACAGCTCCTCGGGGCCCTGTTCCCTCTATCACCATGGCGAGATTTTAATCAGCTGCAGCTGTAAAGGTTGTGCTTCCCATGCAGAATGTGTTTGACAGAGTTTTGAATATGTCTGTCTCCCAGATGGCTGCAGCTTGGGGAATAATAGGCTGATAAATCACTAACCAGCCATTCCACACGATCACCTTTCTGACGCAGGATATTTCGGTGTCTGTGTGGATGATGTTCGTATCCTCAGCCTGGCAGAAATGCAACAGAGTGCAAATTCAAACCAGAACTCACCACCAACACCTGCCAGAATGATTGAGCTGTGGAAAGCACAGACAGGAAAACCAGATGGTTCCTGGCTGGAATATTGAAGCCACTGTCAAAGTGCTTCAAAAACCACAATTCATTCAGAAGGCCACCAGATGGCGATAGCTGCAGTTGCGAAAAGACTTTTAGAGCCTCCTAAAGAACTCTATAGGAAAAGGTTTTCTTAGTTTCACCTTTTGTTTTAGTCACTCATTTTGTGTCATATTGAATACAAAAAATTTATTATATTAGCGTTAAAACTGGAATCCAAATGCCAACAGGTGACATCACGGTAGCCATTTTTTCTCCTGTCTATGCTATATGCTTTCCTAAAGCATATCGCACAGCTGACTTGATCCATGACCTTGGTACATTTTTTCCCTGATGAGCTTATTGTCTCAGTTACCAATTTTGAGTGCAGCTAAAATGAGCTTCATATTGGTCTTACCAATATGAAGCTCATTTTAGCTGGTCTGATGGCACATGATGGCCTTAACAATTAATCATGAATCATGAGCACAAAAAAATAACCATGACCATTACTATACTTATTAGTATCATACAAATCTGTGCTTCTTGTCTGTAATTCAGCTCATTGTTCTGAATGACATTTTAATCATCGGGGAAAGACTAAGGTGCCACACTTAACTGTAGGTCGTATAACAACAGACCACTTGATAAGCTTTTACAGTACTGCACATGTCTTGAGTCACCCCCTTTTTTATTATTTTGCTTCCAAGGAGCCAGCCTTTCAGCCTTTTCTAAAGCGTTATTGAGCAGTAGTTCTCCAGGCTTTTTTCTCTAAACATTGGCATTTCTTTTTTAGTAATTTTCAGTCCAGTTCTTATACCTGGGTCACTCAAGCATAAAAAACACTTGCTGATTCAGAAGATGAGCCAGTATTATGTCTACACACAGCAATATTATATTGTAAGGTATAATAATTCATTAATTGGCTGAAAACTTGGCATATCTCTGCATAGTGCGCAGGACTGAAAACTACCTGCAATGGATGAAAAAATGTGAAGGTCAACTCATAATAGTAAATAGTAAAAATTCCGGCAAAGACCCGAGACAGGACATGAGAGATGAATCAGTTACAACCGACTGTTCATCTAGACATCAGAAATGGTCTCAATGGACGGACGGCTGTCAAGACGGGAAACAGAGAAAAGGTGGAGGTATGACAAATAACACTAAACTAAACTGAGAACAGCTCTAAAGGAGGGATGAATCCAAATTTGACATGTTTTGTTCAAATCACTGCCAATATGTGCAGAGGGTGTCAGGAGAGAGTCTCTACAACCACCTGCAAAACACAGTGGAGGCTCTGTTATGGTTTGCGACTGTATTTCAGCCAGTGGTGTTGCAGATCTTTCAGAATTGATGGAAATATGAACACAGGAAAGTATTTCCAGATTTAGATCCATCATGCAATACCATCTCTCAAGTCTGACTGGCAGTGGCCTCGCTTTTCTTTTGTTGCTCAGTACTGTATAGGGTCTTGCTATGACAGGTTTTGGTGTTTTATTCATTTGTTCATTCCATTGAGCCCAATATGAAAGACGAAGGATGAGAAAAAAGAAAGAAAAATCTATATTTCACAATGAAGTGAATAAAAAGGAATAGAGTGGGATTTTTACTTTTCAAATAAAGAACTGGGAATTGCTCATAGCAACTGAACATTGTCATGGAATGCCATTTAGGAAATTATATAGGAATATAGTCTGAATATATTAAATGAAACTTGAATATATTTAATGAAAACTAACGTGAAGGAAGCTCTTGCGCCATCTAGTGTTTTCGTTATGTGAAGCACATTAATGTTGGTACAAGAAGTGACACTATGGCAGAAATCCTAAATAATGAGTAGCTAATTAACACCCTGGCAAATCCATGTACTGGCCAACCAATACTAGCATCAGTGTATCGTAGTACTGATGAAGATTTTTATTTCTTCATCGCGTAAGACCAAATGCAGGGAACGTCTCAGTTCAGACAGCCCCTCCGTATCAAGCTAACGTTAAGCAGAACATGACTCCCACATCCACATACCTCTCTTGTCAGCCATTCCGGGTTAGCTATTAGCTGGTACATTTGTGCTGCCAGGTGCTCATAGAGTGCATTTAGCAACTTTAGCCAGTAGGTGTGGATCATGTCAGGGCCTGGTGCTGTCCGAGTCGTCATATTTGAGACTCTTTCTTGCATGTCTGCCACTGTGAGGGCTACCAGATCCTGTTCAGGGCGTAGTCTGCTCTTAGTCTTAGCTAGTCTCCACTCCAATTTTTAAAAACATATATTTGCAGTTAATTTTCTTAATTATTTTCTTTAAACTGACTAGATTAACTAACTAACTTAAGTCTGCTGAGTTTGCATGACCACCTAGTCCATCAGCCCAAACTTTACTGACTGAAAACCCAGACAATGAAATAATCCATTGTCTCTCAGACTGGTCAGCTGATCTCAGAGCAATGAAATCCAGAAACAGCACAGCAGCCAGCAATAACAAACGAAGAGAGAATCAAATTAGGATGTCACATATTAGTATCCGAAGAGGCTAAAATATTTTTTAGTTTTTCAATTACAATGGGTAATTGCCATTAAACATCAAAAGTCTGTCGTCTGTCGCACAATGGGAAGCTTTTGAAGACACTTTTAAATCAACTCTTGTCGCTGCTTGCTCTTTTATTCGGTAATTATGTTGAGAGATCACAGGACTGCTTCATTATAAATCCTCCACAGTGGACCGCAGAAATGGAAAAGGACTGCTGAGTGCTTTAAATTAAATTTAAATTGAAAATTTCTGTTCCCCATCCATTATTTTAAAAAGACATCTCACCATTGTCTTGCTGTGCACGTTGGTGCTCTACTCAATTTTTTTTTCTTTTTGTTCTTTGTTCTTTTGAAAAGCTAAAAAAAATCTTAATGTACCCTCAGTCACACTGTGGCTGGTTGTGCTGTTTCCACAGCTTGTGATATGTATGCTGTTTTCTGTATGGGCTTTGATTTTGATAGTCTAATCTTTGAGATCTGGCTTCTGTTGCACTTGAAAACAAACAGGCTTACCAAACGTATACCTCACGAACAAGCAGGGCCAGCCTGAGCGTTAGCATCACCTTGGTTCCACTGACGAAAAGCCAACAAGAAGAGTTTCTCTTTTTTGAGTTTTGGACTTTT
>VOQJ01014533.1:0-10684 GCA_015052665.1 Apistogramma diplotaenia | reverse complement strand
ACACACACACACACACACACACACACACACACACACACACACACACACACACACACACACACACACACACTAGCCAGTGCCAATAAAAGATTCATAGAGCAGTGATGATGAAGGCGTCTCCTCTTCTGCTCCACTTAGCGCGGTGGACAAATTCTGCCCTCCCAACCCAACCCACCCACCACCATCACCACCACCACTGCCAACACACACACACGTGCACCCGACTCGCAAACTTGTTAAAAAGGCAGAGAGCAGTGATGCACACAGCTGTGGGGTACTTACTTACTCACTCTTAACCCTTCCAGACATAGGCACGCACACACACTAACACACCCCCACAAATCCTGAAGGCATCCAGTGTGTAAATAGACCAATGCTGCAGACTCTAGCTTGTTGAGAAGAATTGTTTGTTTACAGGTATGTTTTTGTGCATTTTTAGTTTCTGGGGATCCCCATGAGAGCAGAGGCAAAAAATAAATAAATAAAAATGCCAAAGGCGAAATATTTTCAAGTTCTGAATGTGCATTTCTATGATGTATGAATGTCATGATCAGGATGCAGTTACTGGCTAGAGGATATGAATAGTTTCCAGGCTTACAGATTTCATTTCAGAGTTCATGTTGCACTGGTGAACAGCATGTTGGGTACACTGACTTTGCTCTGGGGAAAAAAATACTGCAGTAATAACTTAAATGCATGACTTTTACCTGATACTGATTATTAATTTACCTTCCACTGTTATTTTAAGTCTCACCTTTGATTGTATAACTTGTAACTTGGTCCTCAAACGTCCACTCGGTGCATAAAAACACCAATTTACACTCAACAACGCTTTCACCACTACAGAACTGATACAGAATTTAATCAGGTTTATGAAACCCAGACACTTCCCCAAAGCGAATGTTCGGACAGAGAAAAACAATTGCTGTATATAAACAAAGTATACTGTATATACTGTAAGTAGTGCTCATCTGGTTGGTAAGCATAAAAGGGTTCCAGGAGTGCCATAAATACTTTATGAAGTGTTGAGAGAGACACTCGGATTATTTACTCAGGCAGAAACAGCAGAAAACGACTTTCCTGCAGCCAAACTGTAATTAAGTAGCCAAATATTAGCAGAACACCATACATAACAAACACACAACAAATGCAAGTTCATTTCAAAGTGTTAAGTTGCTACTGTGTAACGCCAATAATTCAAAAGCATCTGGTTACATGTCAGATCCTGGTAAGCTTGTGAAGTCTGAGGGAGAAACCGCTTCCTCGAGCCCAGCGTTGAGCGCCGTTTGATGTGGTTGGAAAATGAACATGTTCAAAAGCTGACGAGTAAAATTATTACATAATGTAAATTCAATAAAGACCATTCAATTAATTAGCGATGCTGTGTCCTCCTCACTGTATCAGGTGAACATCTGAGGATGTGTCCTCAGGGCCCGACTTGCTGTACCAGCGCGATGGAGGAGGACCTGGCCGGTCTGAGCACCAAGGAAACAGAGGGACTGATCAGAGAGGCCGGCAGATCGCTGCAGGCTGTCTTCAATTCTCTCCACAGGAACTTTGACAGTAAGCATGGTGTCTCTATGAGTGTGTGTGTGTGTGTGTGTGTGTGTGTGTGAGAGACACTCATTACCAGCTGAGCTCGATAGCACAGCTTCAGAGTGAGCCCAAAGCAGTGTGACATTAGTATGTTGTGCATTTTTTTTTGGTTTGTTACAAGCTCTGCCTGTGTGCACTGCTCAATACTGCAGCTTTAATAGAGAGGGTGTGTGTGTGTGTGTGTGTGTGTGTGTGCCAATGTACAAAAGTGTGTGTGTGTGTCCTGTGCGTCAAGGGGACCCCTGACCGGGTGCTATAATGAGAACGGAGTCAGACAGACACAGTGAAACATGATAAGCTGATCCCCTGATCTCAGGACACACACACACACACACACACACACACACACACACACACACACACACACACACACATCGCACCCACTTGTGTTCGCACACAGATGTACACACACAAACACAGGGGTGTCCCCTGGGGCAGTGGCTGGTTCAACTAATGAGCAGTTGACCCACTGAGGAGCCGAGTCTGCAGATCACTGCACATCAGAGGAAGAGAGGGATGTAGGGAGGAGGAGGACTGAGATCTGCCACTGCTAACAACAGGGAAACAGACAAATGCAACCAGAGGGAAATGTGTCATTAGTACTGAGGGGGAGCAGTGATTCAAAATAAAAAAATGAAGAGAAAAACAAGTGAGAGCAGGAGGAGGAAAAGAGGAGAGTAAAAAAAAAGAAATTATTATTAGTCTAAAGGTAGCAGGCCACCTCAGTAGCAGTAACGTGGCTGTCCATCTGGTTGTTGTTAGAGCACACTGGCACTGGTCCACAGCCTTTGAAGCATGAGGAAAAAGCCCAGACCAGTATACTGCAGAGACAGCTCGCGGACTCCCTCATTCTCTCCTGTTGACCTCTGTCTCACTTTGTATCCATGTGCCTGCAGATATAAATTGAACCTGTAAAAATCTCAAGTCAACAATTAGAAATGCATATCAATTAAGCTGTGAAAATAATTCATCCACATCATGGTTGTTGACTTTAAGAGTGAAGTACTAAACAATGCATGTGTTTTATCTTCATATATATATATATTTTTATCTTATTTTCCTGCCACTTTTCTGTTGCTTCCCTCCCCTCCCCCTCCCCCTCCAGCCTATTTCACAGAGTTGCACAGTCGTTCAGAGCGCTCCCTGCAGGAGGTGCTGTCTCCGCTCGGCCCCCTGTACTCCCAGAACACCCGCCTGTACGGGGATCTCTACTCTGACCTGCGTCAGTACTATCGGGGCTCGGCTCTCAACCTCGACGAGAACCTGTCCGAGTTCTGGTCCCGGCTTTTGGAGCGAACGTTCAAAGCCTCTGCTCCCACTGATGTGAGTAAAGACCAAGGATCAGAATTGTCTTCATTCTGAGATACAAAAGGAAAAAGACACAGCCGAGAAAACGATGTTCCACTTTATTTCCATTGTGTCCTCAATACTGGCAAAAAAAAAAATAGGCACAATTTTGGGGCTTTTGTGAACCAGGCCTACTGATTCTTTCAGCCCTGCTTCTCTTAAAGCAGATCCGGTGTGATGATCAGCTGATGAAAATGCACTTGCACAATATTTTTGCTCTGAAATACAGTCTTGCTTATATATAAGCTTATATTGTTTCTAATGGCGTACCCAGTAACGTCTTTCACCTACAATGTGGCATTCCCACTGTCATTCCTTCCTCACAGGTCAACTTATCAGAGGACTACCTTGAGTGCGTTGCTAAGCAACAGGAGACGCTGCGGCCATTCGGAGACGTCCCTCGGGACATGAAGGCGAAGGTGATCCGGGCTTTTGTCACAGCCAGGTCGTTTGTCCAGGGGCTGTTGGTCAGCGTAGATGTGGTCAGGAAGGTCTCACAGGTGAGTGTGTGCACTTGTAATACTCATTGAGATGCAGATAGCAGTGGGGATCCCACCTCTTTGGGGGATAAACAGTCATTTCCAATAAGGTAAATTATTAAATCTCAGGGTGAAGCAAGTAGCAGTTATGGTTCAGGTTAGGGTAAAGCCACAGGAACTCAATGAAAGGCAAATTATTCCTCTGAAGTCATGGAAACGCAAATGTCTGTGTGCACACTTGTGTGTGTGTGTGTGTGTGTGTGTGTGTGTGTCACTGAGGCCTGCCTGGCGGAGTCCCAGGAACGCAGAGATGATGGCTGCATGATCGTCACACCCTAAATGCCAGAGAAAATGCCTCCACCCCACAAATGAGAAACACAAAGATCATCAGAAATGAAGTGCAAGACTCAGAACAAAGTTCTCACTTTGCAGGGACGGCAGCAAATTATGGGTGTGATGATGTTTTTTCCAGCTCTCGGTGCAGCCTTCTCATCTCTCAGGGACGGAGTGTCACACTGTTTGTGTTTGTTGTTTGAAGTCTCTGTTTTTGATGTCTGACTTACCAAGACGTGCCGCTGGTTCCTCACTCGTGCTGGATGCCAGCATATTAACAGGGCGTAAATCTTCCATTTACAGCGGGGATTGGGTACGGCTAAGCCTGTTTTCCCAATCTTGGTTTGTTTACAGATGTCTTACAGTTTCTGGTTTCACGTCGTTTTCATTCGTTTCTGATTGATATGAAAATCTGAGCACATTTCTTGAAATTTGCTCAAGTCACACAGTCCATCGCAGTGCGCGTCGAGCCTTTTATTACGAGCACCGACTTTTAAGGAAGTCAGAACACGTTATCGTGTGACACAAATGAATGCGGACCTCATGCTGTTGACTGAGTTTCAGACTCCAGAGAAATTAATGTGTGAGGGTAGGTAAAAGAGCATGGCACGCATTTATTAAAATCAGACAAGCAGGCCGTTGTGTGTTGTTGTTTTTGAACTGAAGCGTCCCTCTCTGACATCTGAAAAGCTGACAGCATTTCATGACTTGCATTCATAATCAGAAGCTGGCAGAGCAGCAGACACCTGTAGACACTGTAGAAAGACCCACAGAGAGGGTCATCACAGCTTTGGAGTTCAACCTGTATTCCATATAATGTAGCAATAGCGCCCTCTACTGACATTTAAAAAAAAATTATATAGAAAGTACAGGGAAAGCCTCCCCACAGAAGCACGTTTAGAGTTTGAACTCTGTTTTTCCTGTAAGAAGCATAAATGTTTTGGTATTTACTACTGAAAGCTGAGGTGTGTGAAGCTGACTGTCTGGTCCGCTCACACCAGGTTCCTCTGAGTCCAGAGTGTGAGAAGGCCTCCATGAAGCTGATTTACTGCCCCCACTGTCGTGGCCTGGCCTCTGCTAAACCCTGCTCCAACTACTGCGCAAACGTCATGAAGGGCTGCCTGGCCAATCAAGCTGACCTGGACCCTGAGTGGCAGAACCTTATAGGTGAGATGCATGAATGCCAGTGCCAGATGTCATTAAGAATTCAGCTTCCATAGTTCATTTACGAATGGTGCTGCACATTAAAAAAGAACAATAAATCACCTTTCTACCACTATTTTAGCTCTGGTTTGTTATTAAATCAAACACTGCCCCGCTAAAGTCGCTGGCCTCACTCCTCTGTTCAGACACAATGATCCAGGTGGCGTCTAGTTTCAGCACGGAGCCCAGCCTCGACGTGGTCCTCTCTTCCATCCCTGTCCGAATCTATGAGGCTGTGCACTACCTGCAGGAAAACATGGATACTTTCACAGCTAAGGTGAGTTTCACTCATCAGTTAGTCTGATTTTACTTTTCTTTCACCTCCATTCACATTCCAGCTCATTCTTCAAACCCTTTACTTCTGCACTGTTGTATTCCCATGTTATGGAATGTAAGGACAGTCCTGTGGCTCCATAGTGTAGTGGTTCATACGTTTGCCTAGCCAGGAAAAAGTTCCCCAGTTTAGTCCAATAAGGAGACACGAATCTTCTGGGAGCTGCATGGGGATTAAAATCTGCCAGATCAAACATGCAGCTGCAGTGGTGACCTCTTGTCTATAAGGGAGCAGCCAAGGGAGCAATCTTTCATATGACAGAATTATTATCCATAAGGAGCATGCCACCATCCTGGCGCATCCTTTAGATAATCGAGAGCATTATTAGCTTACAGAATTGGCCATAGGTGTACTGATGCAGGTCAGCTGTTTTAATACTTATTGCTTAAGGTATTTTCACGGATCTGGTCAGGAGACTGGAGCGCCAATCCATTTCCAGACAGGTTTTAGACGTTGTCAAATGCTTGCCTGTGGCGCCATCTAGTGGATTACGAAGCCATCACCAAAGGAAAATTAATAAACTTCTCAAAGTGCACGTTTTCTGTGTATCTCAGTCTTTGTCTTTTTGCCTGCAGGTGTATCAGACATGTGGAGCTCCAGGAGAGCCGGGAACAGGAAGTCCCACCCTTCATGAACAGAAGAGGAAGAGCAGCTCCCTGACCGCGTCGGAGTACAAACCCTCCCCGACTGCTGGACTCAGACTTGAAATGCAGGTGCATACATGTGCATCATCATATACTGACCATTCAAAATCTTGATGACATATTTGAAGACGGTCAGCTTCAGTGGGCTGCCTTTGATGTAAAGCTTTGTCAGGATTTCTTTAATCAGTGGAAGTTCTCGTTATATTTGCATGACTTTTTAGCTTGTCACTACATCACAGATTGTCACATTATGTATTGCATATGAAGACTGTTTACACTGACAGAATATTAATGATGTGATTGAAACCGGCACACTGTGGAACTTGACTTGGAACTTGACAACAAGGAGCATTTGTTCTCAGGTATCGGATCTGTCCAGTAAGCTGAGGGAGATGCGACGGTACTGGGTTCAGCTCCCTTTGGCACTTTGCGGCAAACTGGCACCTGGGAGCAACAGTCAGGATAAATGCTGGAATGGTATCACTAAAGCCAGGTGAGGAAAAATGTGTGCATTAGTGATGTGTTGTTAGATTTTAAAATGAGCCTGAGCCTAACCTATTACCTGTTTCCTCTGTGAACTTTACTGCACCTCATGTACACATTATGACTTAACTTGCCTGCATTTGTGCTCATTTGAAATATTTTTATTCTTGCACTATGCTAGAGGAGCTTTGGATGATTCACATTTCAAGAGGAATCCCTTAATATTGCAGCCGCTCAGTTAATCCACTCTGAAACAGCTAGTTTTAGCTCCTCTTCCATTAATTTCGCCTGCTTCAGCAGATTGGCTGACCCCCGTACAGGGGGTTTGAGAGTGTCGGTGGAGAAGTGTACAGAAGGCCAGAAGGCCAGAAGGAGCTGCACTAGGGGCAGACGATGCTAAGATTTTCACTGGACCAGATTAGAAATGAGTACATCAGAGGGACGGCTCAGGTCGAGTGCTTTGGTGACAAACTTAGAGAGACAAGGCTGAGATGGTTTGGGCATGTGCAGAGGAAGGATAGTGGACACACTGGACAAAGAATGTTGGAGCTGCCAGGCAGGAGGAAAAGAGGAAGAGCACAGAGAAGATTCATGGATGTAGTGAAGGACAAGCAGTGTGACAGAGGAGGATGCAATGATCTACTTTGGTGACACGTAAAAGAAAGAAGACAAGTTCATGCTCCATTTGTGTGTTTTTCTTTTTCTTTTTATGTTTTTTGTTTTTGTACAACAATCGTTCATCCCCCATACACTTGTTACCAAAAGGCAGGGAGGCAGTTAGACAAACGCGTACTCCCAAACACTCTTCTCTCCTTCACCCATCAAACCAGCGTTGAATGAAACACTTTTTTTGGTCTGAAATGTGCTCAGTGCAGCGAGAACCAGTTTCAATCCAGAGAGAAAAGCTTCCCTTTTTAACACTTAAAAACTAGAAGATGCTTCTGAAGAGAAGAGGATAAAGGAGGAAGAAAGACAAATATCTGGTGTCTGATGATGAAGTTGCCTCCCCGTCACGTTGAAAGCCATTTGTTGCACTCTTGTCAAAACAAAGCAAGCAACAATTTTGTATTTCCGTTTAGTCTTGAACTTACATTTCTTCCACATACAGCGATATGAAATCACTGCTGAAATCCAATACAAGTGAAATGCCAAAGGAACAAAGAGGAAATACTCCCGTGTGTTTCTCTGCCTCCTTTAATCCACGTGCAAATGGATTATAGAACAATCTGTTGATCCAGCCACACTCCACTGATGCAAACACATTCTCACCTGCCTTCCGTTAAACCGGTTGGATTACTGCCAACTAAATGTCAAATATGTGTATGTGTGTGTGTGTGTGTGTGTGTGTGACTAATGAAGATGAATTGGCTGTGTGCGATATGAGAAAATATGAAAACGGTGCCATTAAAACCGCTCACAGCGACCTCTTGTGGATTTCTGCAGAGCTCCATAAACATCACAAGCACCCGCTGACTCCACCCAAGCAGTCCACATTTCGTAGTCCAAGATGGACTACAAAATGTGCATCCTACTTCACCGCATCCTTTCCTCCAATTTGTTAAGACTTTTAAAATTCCATCCATCCATCACCATTGTGTGTGTGTGTGTGTGGTATAAATTAATTTAATGGTGATCCTAAAGGCTGGGAATTGAGGCAACAGTGGATATATCTAATGCAAAATGATTTATTGCTAACATGCAAACACAGCGATCAATTAATATATCCCATCATGTTGATTTCGAGAGATGATGTGCAGTTTGCTCTTCACGTTTGGCAGTAAGCAGATTTTACTGCAGCAGCTGTGGGTTTAACAGCCTGTTGTTGAGAATTGAAAACATATCAGTGGGCTTTGGCATGAAATGGAAAACACTCAAAGTCAATATTTACATGAACTTTTTGAAAAAAAAATTCTCTTGCATGTTTGGATGGTGAGCATTTCTGAATTATAGGGTGGTGTAATTATCCCTATTCCATTCATAAAGGATCATCCAGTGTGTCCTGTGCTGGGGGAGGCGATAATGAAGCACTGACTGACCTTTCTTCAGTAATTAGAGAATTCAGAGTCTTGTTATGGCTGCCACGCAGATACCTCTGGGTCACTTAACTCAGTTAGAAACCTTCCTAAGTGGAATTGACTGTTCGACCGCACCCCCGCTCTGCTGTGGAGTCAGGGCACAGCTGTCTCCACTTACAGGGTAGCCCTGCTAGAACCCTGTTAGGAGTTCTTTGATAGATTTGCCTTGTTTGACTCTTTTTCTACAGAGATATTTAGAGATATAAATGTATCTGTTGCGTGGTTGACTGAAAGAGAGATTTAGGCTTAAATGAAATGTGAATGGTTGGCAAATAGTGACTCAAATCTGGTATCCCTACAAAGAGTTCTAGTTTCCCATTGATATCATTTGTAATGCTTTTCTTTTCACAGCTCGTTTGTTGCTTATTTATTCAGACTTTAAAAAAAAAAATACAGCAGAAAAAAAAAATTACACCCCTGCTTGTCCATTGCATCTGGACATGTTGATCTCTTACAGCTGGTTTCCCAGGCGCAGATTCCTAGACGTGAAGATCTTAATTGGAAAACGTATTTCTTCTAGGATTAGGCGTAATCCATGTCTGGAAGAACTAAGCCCTAATGATGGATGCTAAAAACACTGGCCCCCAATTGAAATGGATTGCTTACTCCTGACGTAGCTGGGGTGGCTAACACTGCGGCGTAGGTGTCAGTCTGAAAGGGGTATTACACAACCAGACTTTACACAGCTCTGTCAGGAGCTACAAAGGGCTTTATATCATGTTTTTCCAAACACAGCGTTCCTCAGGACTTCAAGCAATGTCTTGTTGGATCTAAAGAATAAAATATTAAAAATGTAAAAGGTGATCTCTGTACTGTAACTTAAGTCTACACAATAATACACCCTGATCAAGCATAACACACCCAAAACTCTGAGCAAACTGCACTTTTTGTGGTGCATCGTGGGCAATGTTGATGCCAGCTTTTGACACAAAAATATTTTTGCTTTTGCTGCATTGATTTTACTTTTCACTGCAGCTGAGCGCTCTTCACCTTTGGGACCAGGTTTTACATTTTGCCAGTGAGGATTCTCACGAGTACAGAATTACTTGTTTTCTTTTGCACAACCAGAGGCTGCGTGGTTGTGCTTTAAACACCAAAACGGACACCAAATATAGCTGTGCAAATGATCTGTAGTAGGCCTGCGTATGTAGAGAAACACATATTTAAATAAAGGTCTATTTCAACTATATCCAAATTGTTGTTTTTTTCCCTTAACAGATTTTATTAGTCATAAACTGCATCCGTCAGCGACCATAACACGACATGAGCTGATGGCTTGAGTCACGAGTGTGATTCTTTTCCTGTTGTTTCTCCTATTAGGTACCTGCCAGAAGTGATGGGCGATGGGTTGGCCAATCAGATCAACAACCCAGAGGTGGAGCTCGACATCACTAAACCGGACATGACCATCCGACAGCAGATCATGCAGCTCAAAATTATGAGCAACCGGCTGAAAAATGCACTGGATGGCAATGATGTAGACTTCCAGGATGCAAGTGAGTCATCTTCTGGTACAAGTCGAGTCCAGAAATAGTGTTTCATTTATCGATCCTCTCACAAGAATCACCAGTTTGCAGTCCTACATGCACTACTTTTCTTATTTAGGGGGTCTTATTCCCTTGAGTCAATAAGGCCTGGGATTTGAGGACAAAATGCTCCTAATAAATGGTTTAATTAAAACATTAATTCCATTCATGAAGGTCACACAGACCCAATTACAACCTGAAAAGTGAGAAGGTATCAAGAACAGCTGAAGGTGACATTTTTCTTTACTAAAAAAAAAACTGGTCTCCTCCACATGTTTTTAAATAAGTGCTTCAACTCGCCGTTAACAGTGAGTTTTCCATCTCTCTCTTCCAGGTGATGACATCAGTGGCTCTGGAAGCGGGATGTGTGTAGGTGGTCAGTGTCCTCGGAGCAGACCGGGATTGTACGCCTACTCGCCAGACGACAACCGAGTCAGAGGCACGGCCGTGTCCCGAACAGGCTTCTGTAGCCTGCTGCACCTGCTCCCGGTGACCCTCCTGCTGCTGCTTCAGCGATGATGGAGCACTGCTGTTTCCAGTCAGGAGTTTGAAGCTTAAGGCGAGGCTGAACCATGGGAAGGACAAACAGGGGTTCAGCTTGAGGAAGTAACTTTGCCAAAAAGAAAAAAAAAAACAACATAAAAAAGAAATAAATGACATTTTG
>VOQJ01014520.1:141416-156759 GCA_015052665.1 Apistogramma diplotaenia | reverse complement strand
CAAACTTTCAGGCTCTGAAAGCCTGCGAGATTTCTTTAGATCTTGACATGATGACAAGGTGTGCATCCATCCGTCCATCTGTCCGGGTGTTGAGTGCAGGAAGCTTCTTGAGCTGATAAAGATCTTTATCTTTTTTTAGTTCTGTGAAGTTATGAATGAATTGCAGGCTTAACGCCTTTAGTGATTCAGTGGAAACTAAACTGAAGGTATCGGGCTGTAAAATTGCATTAGAAACACAGAGATGAGCAGTGTTATTACACTGGCATCAAACCCAGTGGTACACAGGGTCAGTGATAATGCTCAGTAAGGGGATGTGCTGCCACAGAATATTTTAGTTCTGGGACACTGATACTGTCAATCAAACATAAAAGGGTGTGTGGTTAAAATAACTGGACTATAATGTTATTTTAAACATATATGGGCTTAAATAGATATTTGTGATTTTGTTATTAGAAGGAAAAAATCAGAGGATCACCAGAATAAGCCGAAGTCATCATGAATGGATTATGATACTAATATTATTCTGGATAAAAGCGACGGATTAGCAGCCTCGTATTGCCATCCCTAAACTCGTGGCGTTGGGCACCAATTTTTATATCATTGCATATATCAGTAATTATTTAACACAATAGAAACAGTGTGACAGTCATTTGCTGCACATATCTTTAATACCTCGACTAATAATTTTCAGTGTTTATTTAACAGTGGAGCTCAGTGACCTGTGTGTGTGCGTGTGTGTGTGTGTGTGTGTGTGCGTGTGTGTGTGTGTGTGTGTGTGTGTGTGTGTGTGTGCGTGTGAGAAATGTGAATGATGTGAGCAGATAGAATCGTCAGAGTCAGGAGTGGCATGTTGTTGATGAAAGTTAATTGGAAAAGTTTAAACTCAGTGACGTTGCATCTAATTTACAGCATATCAAAGAGTGCATTTCTGATTGCTGTCATATTCCAAAAGTGCTATTTTATATATTTTTGTGCTGTAAAGCGCCGAATCTGTACGAGCGAGCGTGTTAAGCTGATTTTTGCATTACTGCCTGTCGCAGTTTTAATTTGCAGCACTTTCTGAACCAGAATGAGAATTAGTCACTCGCTACTCCCTTTTGATTGTGAAAAATGATGTCTGGTAGTGCTGCTGCTTTTGATGCACTGCTGTGATAAATGTATGCTTGAGATGCTGGATATGTAAATCAAGGCATGTTTACCTTTACATGAATGCATAGATTCAGTCCTTTTTTTATACATGACATTCTGCCTGCTGCTCTTTTTCTGTAACACGTGAAAAGATCACGGACAAATACAAACCCTGAATATAATCATTACATGATGGGGGGAAAGTCACTCAGTCATGATGTATATGTGCTACTTTTTTTTCTTTTTGTACATACCTTCTCCCCTCACAAATCCTCAGAAACAAAACTTCAAGATTTCCTGTGGGATCTTTAAGAGGACACCATAGCTGATGAAGTCGGGGCTGCCAGGAACAGTTTGAATGTTCTGGGTTTAACAGCCAGTCCGGCGCTTTCAGTGTTTACATGTGGGCCGGGCCTCGATCGCTCAGCTGCGCAGCCTTTTGAACTGCAATCTGCAGAGGCAGAGCACACGATAAAAGACTCGCAGAATCTCAGAACTCAGCATGAATAGGCCTGGTCTCAATAGGAATAATTCAAACTATACAGTATAGCTCAGTCTGTAAATGATGGCTCACAGTTCTGAATGAAGAAGTGCGGCCTGTGCTTACTCGCCCTGCAAAAGGAAGATAATGAATCACTTCCAGCTCCTGCTTACCCCGCTTTGTATTTAAACACCACCTGTGGAGGGGTCAGCAGCAGGAATTTCCTCTCCAAGTTCAGAGTAGTGCAGGGATGTCAAGTGATCTGCAGTCTGTCATCATGCATCACTTTCACCCCACTTCATTCAGCTTCCTCTTGTCTTGTGGATGATAATTTATAATCAGGCCTTCCTCTTGTGTTTCTTAAACAGTCCAAAGTAAACCACAGCCTCATAAGTGGGCTTTAAGTTTCTATTTGCACAATGTCAGACTTTCAGTGGAAACGGTGAAGTAAAGGTGGGCAAAGCTTCATATTCTAAGCACTAATGTTTGTGCGTGAAAGGAAGGTTTAGCTAATGGTTTATATCGGAGTCCATTATCTGTCATTTGATTCCCTCTCTGCAGCGGGACTCATGTTCTCCGGCAGGCTATTTGAGACGGCAGCATCAAGGCTGCCGTCCTCCATTAAAGATAAACATGGCTCATCCCTCCCAGCTCCATCGCTGTCTCTCTCCATGGGTCTGATAATGAGAGGGCAGAACAGAGGGGGGGATCAGTCAGTCAACATGCTGCTTATTTGCAGACCTGCTGCCACCAAGCCTGTCTGATGGTCATGCACATTTGTCTTCTGTTTTTAATGAGACTTTGAATAAAATGTTGGTAGCCGGTGGCAACACATACGCATCTTCTCGTGCTCGTGGTTATCGTGTGCAGAGGACAGAATTCATCATGGTTTCTGTTCCTGTGAGTGATTAGTCTGTTTCCTTTTGTTGTGTTTGTGTGTGGCGAGCTCAGGTGCGCAGTGTGAAATTGGAGCAGGAGGTGGAGAAGAATAAGATCCTCTCCGAGGCACTGCAGACTCTTGCCACGGAGCACCACGAACTTGAGCAATCCGTCGTCAAGGGATCCTCACCACGGAGTGCCCTCAGCGAGGATGAGTTCCACGACGCCGTTTCTGGTGAGTTGACAGGTTATCAAACGCACCGTGTGGACACGCAGGAGATTCTGTGACAAACTCCCACTCACTACTCTTTCATCCACCTATAGGACACTGAAGTACTTTTTCCTGCCAGTGAATGTTTTTTGGTATGTTTGCCGTTCCGCGAGTGATTAAGTGATTAATGCTTAATGTTGAAAATGCTGTGGAAAGGAATCCTGCATGGTCAAACATCAAAAATCCACCTGAGCGATGCTTGCTGAGATTTTTAAAAAGAAAATGTCCACAAAACAGAAAACGATGCGCTTGTTGGTGTTTGCGCTTGTTTTTAATTCGTTCAGATTTGTTATCTCACTTGTTGTGACTTTTCCTGACGATTTATCTAATCAGGTTTTATAGATAAAAGGGAGTAATGGCTGAATAAATTGCATGGGGACATTTGCATTTATTGTTGTGGAGCATGACTTTGGATATTTTTTTGTGAATAATGGTTTAGTTTTTTTTGTTTTTATGTACCACAAACTAATTATTTGCATAAAATTAGTCCAAAAACACAAATGTGACAGAATTACACTTTTTTTTTGTTATTCTCTTAGCTGTTCAGTAATCAGCATTTAATTTGTTCTTTTCAACAGAGAATAAACAAAAAAGTCAGACCAAGTGATGAATGCAACACACAGAAAAATCAAATTACGGCTTTTTCTTTATCCCCCCCCCCCTTAATTCTGAAGTCAAAAACTGGAAATGAATTTCTGATCCACAAATCTAATTTGATTTCGATATTTCATCAGGAAGTAACTTACTACTTTGTGCGATGCGCTCGATAAGGCAGTCATGAATACACCTGAGTAATGTCGCTGCCTAAACAAATATCTAATCAGTCAATCACGCGGCAGCAACTCAGCGCGTTTAGCTGTGCAGACGTGGTCTCGACAACCTGCTGAAGTTTAATCCGAGCATCAGAATGGGGAAGAAATCTGATTTAAGTGACTTTGAATGTGGCACGGTTGTTGCTGCCAGACGGACTGGACGGACTGCTGAGATTTTCCCGCGCAGCCATCTCCCGGCTTTACAGAGAACGGTCTGAAAAAGAGACATAATCCAGTGAGAGGCAGTTCCACTCCACGGCAGCTCAGGCTGGTGGTGGTGTGATGGTGTTGGGGATCATTTTTTGGCACCCTTTGGGCTCTGTCGTACCACCTGAGCATCGTTTAAATACCACAGCCTCTGGGGATGTTGTTGCTTCTGTCAGAAACCACGAACATGACTTCAAATGACTTTAACAGTCACTAGATCTCAGTCCGATAGCGCACCTTTGGGATGTGGTGGAATGGGCAGCAACTATGTGACGCTATCATGTAAATGTGGACTAAAGTCTCAGGAATGTTTCCAGCTGCTTGTTGAATCTGTGTCGCAAAGAATTAAGTGGTTCCAAGTCACTATTTGTAAGGTCGACCAATGGGTGGGCTACATCCTGGAAAATTAAGTAGTGACAGGTTCTTATAAGTGCTATTGAAAGTACAACTGGATGACACGAAGGTCACTCACACTGTGAGTGAAGCACTAGTACACTTTTAAGTTTAGATTTTAGACACAGTTAAATAGTCATAATTATGACCCACTACCACTCATGATTCTGAAGAATCGCCAGCAGTGGAAGTATCGGATTGCTTCTAAACCTTCCATCAGTGTATTGAAGGAAGTATTTTCATAATACAGTAGTTGTCAGTACATCAGATCATACACAGGAAATTTAAGCAGCTAATAATGAATTGCGCGTCTCAAATTTTTCCAAAATGTGACCAAATTATTAAATAGAGTTCATGTTGGTGTCCATTTAAACTCAATGACATCTCACTTCGAATTTAATTGAATCCATAAGACTCATAAATGTTTTTTGAGTGGGGGTAAGTATGTGCCATCGGTCCACATACAGGAAAAGGAAAGAACTGTTGTCGTACGTTAGAGAAAATTCTGTAATATTTTTGTTGTTTCTTAACATTTGGTGAACAAAGGTCGTCGCTTTAATCTGGAGAAAATAGAACAAAAGTGGTTAAAGAAAGAATCTTCCCTTATACTAACGTAACATTGCTGACCAGTAATTTTAACCAAGAAATAAACCAGGACATTTTACAGCTTTTGTGCCCTCGAATCGACAAACTATTTAATAGCGAGACTTTTTCTAGATGTTATCAGTTGAACTGCAAACCTTTCAAACCTCTCGGGGTCACACTGACTCATCTCCGTGTGTTTGTCGCCACCAGACTCAGACTCGGAGCTCTCCCTGAGCGGCTTTGAGACAGTAGCCAGCCATTCCTGCGAGGAAGACGAGGAGGAGGACGAAGGCTCTGTCATGTTAAGCAGCCCTTGCAGCAGCCCCGCCAGCACGCTGGAGGAGGATCGCCATGGTGACAAGGCTGAGACTCAACCCAATGGGATAACAAAACATAGGTCAGCACTGCAATATGCCCTCACGGTTTCTTAAATGGACTGTTGACTTCTGCTGCTTTTAATCTCTCATCCGAAGATGAAGCAGCTCAGCAAAGTGTCCGCGCTTTCATACAGCATAACCACCTGTTACCGTTGCATCTTTCATACTTCAGTTTAAATTTGCAATTTAGCATCTATAACTGCATATTAGGACCATTGCAGTTTAGAAAGTGAAATTCTGAATCATGGAAAGTGGGTCATATTCTCAGGGGAAAAAAAGATTTAGCGGTTTTGATTGCATAACAGATTACAAATGCATTTAATGCCTAATTGGATCATTTAGTGGACAGAGTGGCTGCAAATTGATAGTGCTGTCAAAGACTACATTAACGAAAATCTTTTATTAAGCCATCTTTTCATTTTGTTAACCATTCATCCGGTTCAGTCATTTAAATAATTCAGAGGCTAAAGAGCTGGATCCGATGGTGAGCTCCTAAAAACATCCACTGATACCTCAGTGAGACCAGTAACATGCACGTTAAATATGTCACTCCTAGGGAATTTAAAAAAAAACTGAATATAGGGAAAAGTATTTGCAGCAGGATTTTTTTTATACTTTGAATGATGCAAGTCTTTTACTTAATATTAAAAAGAATTTAAAAAATTCACTACAAGCTTTAAGCTGGCTTAAAGCCTACTTGAAGTCCTGAGATGATATCAAAGTGGGCATGGGAATTAGAATTCCATTCCAGGAAAAATGAACCTTTTCCAGTGCCCATTGTTGTGGAATGGAACCTTGCGGAATGCCTAAATGGTGCCACTACTCTATTGCATGTGCATTAATGAGTCATCTGATAGCTGCTGTATAAAGTGTCAGTTGTATGCTGATGATGCAAACATGTATGATCAAAGACTCCACAGCAGGCTGAGATGTTTCTTAAAGGGCAAATGAGCTGTTTTCAGTTTGTTTTCAGTAAGATACAAAGTAAATCATTTCTTTACAGTCAGTACTGATGAAAAGGGAATAAATAAATAATTGTTTGGTGTTGTTTTGGATTCCCAAATAGAATCTGGGTTACATATTCAGAAACTGACAAAAAAAGTGGTACTTTATATTATTTTTAACTAATTAAATTGATTAAGTTGAGTAATTAAACCCAGTATATGCATTACTTCATTGCACCCTTCTCACTGTGTATGTTCTTACAATGCCTTTTTTCAAACAAGCTTTGAAAGTGTAGCAGCAGGACCCAAACGAAACCATCATGTAATGCAGAAGACGTGATATAAAGAAGTAATATAATTTATTAAGCTCAGATCATTTTAAAATAATTATATTATTATTATAAATGTGTGAAGGGCCAGAGCTGGTCAACGCATTTTAAAACGCAACAGCAAAAGTGTCAATTCACATCAATTAAAGGTATTTGTAGAGTGCCCGTTCACAACAGCAGTTGCCTCGAGGAGCTCAGGATGAAAGAAACTCCAACAATTACTTGACCACTTATGAGCAAAAAGGATGAGTCATGGTGGGAAGGAACAGCTTCCTTTTAACAGGAAGAAACCTCCGGCAGAAGCAGGCTCAGGGAGGCGCAGCCATCCGCCGCAGCTGGCTGGGGATGAGGGGGATGAGACGAGAGAGAGAGCTTGGACAAAAGATAAATTCTAGGAAAACGAGACAGATTTTAATAATTACTAACGATTAAATACAGTAGTGTTGTTTAAACAGAGTGAAACGAGATGCGTGAAGAAGAAATTCAGAGTGCATCATGGGAAGCCCCCTGCAGTGTAACTAAGGGTGTGTCTCACTATCACTGCTGTCACATGGAAAGACATTCACAGATTTTAAAGCTCTATATTTGTGCAACACTAAGGTGCAAACCAAAGCAAATTTTCATCACTGAGATGAATCTGTATTGAAGGTCTTTGTTTTTTATCTGTCCTCTCGTTGTTGTTGTTGTTGTTGTTGTTGTTGCATTTACTGTTTATTGTTGTGGTTCGTGTGCGTTGGTTTAAGGTTCATCTCTGAGTTTGTATTCGAGTCGTGTGCCTTAAAAGCCTGAGGTACAACAGCCACCTGCATTTTGTTTATATGTAAGATGTTACATGTATCACTCCTTTCAAATGAATTATTAAAATAAATTATTTTTGAAATATTATAAATGAACACATTTGCCAGAAAATAGTGGGATTATTTTAGTCTGCTTCACTATGCAAGGCTGGATCAACCTCATATCACAGGTGCCACCACTCACCATGACCAGCGTATTACACCTGCAGTGGATTACCCAATCAAATTATAGCCTACTTCTCTTGGGAATTTAGTCCAGCCATATTAACCATATTAACTGATAATTTGGACTTTGATGAAATTTATATGAAGGTGATTTTGCTCCTTGTTCATCAGGAACTGCAAAACATTGGACAGAAGCAACATTTTTCCTGGTGATATCATTCTCATGTCTGACATTCTCGGTCATGTCGGGAATTTTTCTCTTGAATTATAATCCATACTGTAAACGATACCAGTACCACTCTAATCTAATTCCTATTTGTTGTTTTTTTTTTTTCTCAACCTATTGCCCAATTTTTATTTATTTATCTTTTTTAAGACCTCCAGTGGGATTCACGTGCAGTGGTAGACCTTCAATATCCTGCTCCAAGAAATCTTTTTTCTTTTTATGTCTTCCTCAGGTATTTCCACTTCATAGTGTGAATAATTTAGAGTCACGGGCAGCCTGGTAAAGGCACAAGAAGGAGCTGTGGTGCAGAAAGGACTCAGTTCTCTGTTGGAGCTGTTAAATATTGATAAGGTCACAGTGTAATGCAATAATCAGTTTGCAGTATGATCCCTTGTTGGCTGATCCCTCAGGCAGCTGGGGAGTGTGGTTCATATTATATGGGAGATTTTTTTTTAAATGTCATCATTATGGTAACCCGTCGGTTTTTACATTTTATTTTTGTGCTTTAAAGTAAACTCCAACCTGCACAGCACTGCAGACAGTTTGAGACAGACAAAACATAAGTGCTGCTGATGGATGATTCTTGCTAACCACCTTTGCTGCTGGTATTGTCTGTCTGGGCTTTGTTCCAGTGTGTCACATAATACATTAGGCTATTGTTGACTATATTCACCTGGTGTGATGCCTTCAGCAGGTATTGTATGTCTGGCACATTTACTCCAGTGGAATATTTTTGGAGCTACCAGCACAAAGTTAATGCATCACACACACTTTTTTAGAAGGTGTGTAATTGTGTGTTATTATGTATCTATGTGTGCATGTTGTTTCAGGACTAGCTTACCTGCGCCCATGTTTTCGAGAAATGACTTCAGCATTTGGAGTATCCTGAGGAACTGCATTGGAATGGTGAGAATGACTTTCTAAAGTCGATTTTATTACTAGAGAGCAACTCTATATTTGTCAAATAGCCAAAAAAAATTCTTATTAAATCTGTGAAGTCTGTGTACCCCAACGTACTCCAACCCTAACTTTTGCCCTATGTTTTGGAGTAGCAGATATTTTTTTGAATAAGTTAAAATGTTTTCTGATTTTTATTATTTTTGTACTTTTTTATTTTCCTCACAAGATTTGGGAAAATAAATTTCAAAAGCCAAAAGTCACATATTGTGAAGGTTCAGGGATAAGTGTGAGGGTATTTATGATTCATGATGATTTGCAGCTTGCAGAATTAATCTTGTATTTGGAGTTTTATTTTCTGAAGCTTTCTCTTTTATTACCTGACAGGTTTGCAGTAAGTACAGCAATAAATGCTCAGGTTATTATGGTAGACACTTGTGACCAGGGCAACATAAATGCTTTTATATACATGAACAAAAACCCCTTGGGCCTTTTTAACACTGCGCAGTCACAAGAGTGCTCTGTCAAAGGACTTTATTTTCTCTTTGTAATGAAATGTCGTCCTTCCATTCTCCCTGATGTCCCTTTCAGGAGCTCTCCAAGATTACAATGCCAGTGATTTTCAATGAGCCGCTCAGCTTCTTGCAGCGCCTGACAGAGTACATGGAGCACACGTATCTCATCCACCAAGCCAATGCATCTTCAGATTCTATTGAGAGAATGAAGGTAGAACCCTTTGGATGTGGACTTTGTATTACTTGAACTACCCAAAACACTGAAACAACCTAACTAGATTTTGCTTTGAGTTTAGTTTATCTGATTTGGTGTGTGTTTTTTTTGTCTACCGTGGCAGTGTGTGGCTGCGTTTGCAGTGTCTGCTGTGGCCTCCCAGTGGGAGCGAACAGGCAAACCCTTCAACCCTCTGCTGGGAGAAACCTACGAACTGGTCCGGTAAGTGGGACGGTGCTGCTCGTGTTCAACGCTGCGCGAGCTGTTCTGAAACGTCTCCTTGCTCTGTCCCTGGTTATCTCAGCGAGGATCTGGGCTTCAGGCTTCTCTCGGAGCAGGTGAGCCACCACCCTCCAGTCAGCGCCTTCCACGCCGAGGGCTTGAAGCATGACTTTGTTTTTCATGGATCAATTTACCCCAAACTCAAGTTCTGGGGCAAGAGTGTGGAAGCTGAGCCGAAAGGCACCATCACACTGGAGCTGCCCAAGTAAGAGCTGCCAGCTGTTTTAAATAGGAAATATCACCTGTATATTCATATCTATAATTTCCCAAAATGCTTTTTCTGTGTTTTTTTTTTCCTCCAGGTACAATGAAGCCTACACATGGACAAATCCCACATGTTGTGTTCACAACATCATTGTTGGTCAGCTGTGGATTGAACAGTATGGAAATGTGGAGGTGGTCAATCACAGGTATGAGTATAATTGTATATAAAGTACTTATTGCATTATTAAAGCATTAAAAACGCCTTCATTAAAATAAATCGACAAAATGAAGTGAAACGCAGTGCGCAGTATTATTCTGTGTGCATTTGCATTTTAAACGTGTCTTTATTGAGAGATAATTACATGCTAAGCAGTCTTTGGTCTTTTAATAAATTACTTAATGAAAAAAGAAATGAAACCATTTTTTTATCACTGCTGGTACATGCAATAAAATGAAAACTGGGAACAATGCCCAAGCTGCCAAACAAAGAACTGTGTTTTATGTTGTCTTGTTAAAAGCAGCCTGGAGTTTGTGTTGTGAGATTTAAAACACTGTCATTAGCTTTCATGGGAAGTTGTAGTAGAAGCTTTCTCTTTCTTGGATAATAAAGAAAAAAAAGTTATCTGAAATGATGTTTCACATCAAAGGTTTCCTTTACAAGTTACCGTACTTAACAACTTATTCCTGTTATTCAATGCTTTCATTATCACACAGTAAATGCACCTGTAAAAATGAACATATAACAATAACCTAATATCTGAATATCCTGTGTTCGAATAAATGGCTAAAGAAGTCTGATACTAAAAACAATTAAAGGAGCACTTTGAAAACACAGTTATTTATATCTGTACTGATATGAACTGGGCAATGTGTTAGGAGCGAATGAATGCGACATCGTTTGATCAAAATAAAAATTACTAATCTGCACAGGGCTGAATTCAAAGACACCATGGCAACAAAGTTCAATTCAATTCAATTTTATTTATACAGCGCCAAATCACAACAAACAGTCGCCTCAAGGCGCTTTTTATTATAAGGTAAAGACCTTACAATAATTACAATTACAAAGTGAAAAAATAGTCCTTTTTGCTGATGTTCTGTTGCATTCTCCACGGCTTCTCCAGCTCGGGGAGATCCTGCTCTCCTCTGTGGAAAGCACAGGGTGGTGGTGGTGGTGGACGTGCCAATTCTGGTATCCGTGCTCCACAGTGCCAGGCAGCCAGCACAGGGTCCACTCGAGGAGGTCAGGCCCTCAGGCCACCCTCATGAAGTCTGTTTCTGATTGTTTGGTCATAGACATTCACACCAGTGGCCCCCTGGAGGGCATTTGGTCAGTGCTCATCCTGTTCCTCCTCGTAAAAAGGAGCAGATACCGGTCCTGCTGATGGGTTAAGGACCTTCTGCAGCCCTGTCCAGCTCTCCTAGATCAGCTGCTTGTCACCTGGTATCTGTTCCATGCTTTTGAAACTGTGCTGGGAAACACGGCAATCCTTCTGACAACTGCATGTAGTGACATGCCATCCTGGATGAGTTGGATTACCTGTAGGGTCCAGGCATCACCTCATGCTTCCAGTAGTGGTACTGACCCTAGCCAAATACAAAACTAGTGAAAAACAGTCAGAAAAGATGACTGGCGTGGCCTCCACCTGTGAAACTGTTCCTGTTTTGGGGGATGTCTCATTGTTGCCCCTCTAGGGCGCCTGTGGTTTATTATCTTAACACCAAAGCGGCTGAAACTGATGCAACAACCCCCGCTGCTGCTTAACTGACCAGGTCAATATTCCAAAAGTTAGATTTATTTGACACTATGCTCTGTTTAAAAAGTGTTCCTTTCATTTGTATTTATTTATTGAGCAGTGCATTTTGGGTAAGTCCTGTATGACTCATCCTTTTTTCTCTTTTCACTCAGAACTGGCGAAAGGTGCTACCTGAATTTCAAACCATGTGGCCTTTTTGGGAAAGAGCTTCACAAAGTTGAAGGATACATTCTGGACAAAAGGTGCAGAAAGATGTTCAGAGATGTCTCTTAAATAATGAGTCGTCTTTGCAGAGAAGACTCAGTTCAGTCATGATTGCTGAGTTAAATAGTGATGTATGAGCTGAAAACATCTTCCTCTTTAACCTTTAAGTCAGAATTCACACCTCATCCCTGGAACACCACGAGCACCTGGAAAGATTCGTTTTCTTCCATATTACATGGAGTGACAGTTTGTGTCAGATGGCTAATTTATCTGCCTGATATTTCCTCTTTTTTTTTAAACTCTCATCCCTGCATAGTTTTGGGATAGATTAAATAAACTGCTTGACATATCTACAGACTCTTTTAGCAGCCCATTACAAATTTGACTCACTATGCAAATAATAAACTAAAACTTGATCTGGTTAATAACTCACTGCAGTGATAATTGGTTGGTTTAGTGCAAAATGCACGAGTGTGGGGGAAGGGCGAGTAAAATCAGCAAATGGTAAAAACAAAGAGGGGACGGTTCAGCTAAAGATGGAGGATAAGCAAATTTAATGAGTCATTATGAACACAGCTAGTGTGATTTCTAACATGCAGCAACACACAAAATGCATATGGTTACCATAGCAATAAGAGACGCTAACAATGTTTGTTTACTGCACATGAAGTGTTGATTTTTTTTTTTGTGCGCTTTTGTTACTTTTTTTGCTGTTGACACTAAGAACCTGACAGAAATCGTTACTAGTGTTTGTGCCTCAGGACGTGTGCGTGTGCGTGTGCGTGTGCGTGTGCGTGTGCGTGGTTACCGTTGAAGTTAGAGTACGTATTCTGGAAATTAATGCGAGTCCTCTGAAGTCTGTGTGTGTTTGACAGCAAAAAGAAGCTGTGCGCTCTCTATGGGAAGTGGACAGAGTGCCTCTATGTTGTTGACCCAGCTGCCTTTGAAGCACACAAGAAAAACAACAAAAAAGGGGCAGAGGAGAAGAAGGGCAGTAATGCGGTATGAATTACTGAACACTGTGGAATCCTAACACTTTACTGTGGGGATTCATTGTCTAAGTAGTGCAATTCAATGGTAAAAGTGACAAAAGAACAAGAATATTAATGTTCGTACTTGAAACTGTGTGTAATGATGCATCTTGCGTCTGTTGCTCTTCAGGGCTGCACCGAGGCTCAGGAGGAGGTTCCTTCACCACCTGCTGACACTGTGGAGGTGATTCCTGGCAGCCAGCTGCTGTGGAAAATTGCACCGAGACCAGCTAACTCTGCCCAGGTGATTAATGCACCATTAGGTTGTTATTAGGTACTCTTAAGAGAATTACAGTGTTTTAACAAAAATGAATCTTTAATGGCAGATGTACAGCTTCACATCCTTTGCGATGCAGCTGAACGAGTTGCATAAGGAGACGGAGGGAGTCATCCCTCTCACCGACTGCAGGCTCAGACCAGACATACGCGCCATGGAGAACGGAGACATTGGTAATGATTGGTGCTCCACCTAAACTGAAACGGGGGGAAAAGTCCTCTTGAAACTTAAAAAAAAAACAATGTTAAATATTTAAATAGACCTCGCCAGCGAGGAGAAGAAGAGGCTGGAGGAGAAACAAAGAGCTGCTCGGAAAAACCGCTCCAAAGCGGATGAAGAGTGGAAGATGAGGTGAGGCTCTGCTTTTCTGTTTACTTTCATGCAGTTGGCATTAAAACCAGGAGTGACTCATTCCAGGCAGTACTAAGCCAACAGCCTTCATTAGTGCTGCTAAAATACTGCTTGTACTTCATATGGTGCCTAAATGAATTATCTCTGCACGTCTTTGTGCATTGAAATGTTCAAGATGTTTCTCCATTTTATCTTCACTCGTCTTGTTTTTGTGCTGCATCCTCGCTTTGATGTTAAGGAGCCCTGCCCTTGGCCCGAGGTTAGAGCCGCCTGCTGCTTCACTAATACGTCTGAAATGTTTGATGTGATCATGTGACATTCACGTCTTAGCCTCTAATATAGAAATGATCGACGACTGTGTGTATTTTTTTATTTTGATGTGATAGAGACAAATTTAATAATCCCCTCTTCCTTCCACCAGCATAGCAGCTCCCCTTAATGGCACCGAATGTAATTACTCTAACCCAGCGTCTTCCCTGCAGATCATCTGTTCCCTCCTTATGTGGAGTTAATTTTAAGCAAAGATAACCACCAAAATTGCCAATTCCTATGAACATTATCCATAACCCTGAGATGACGCATGACTTACCTTTCCTTTGTGTTCAGTTTTATTTCCACTGCTGGGATCTCTGAATGCTGATGTTTCTCCATGATGTGTTTTTTTTTTTTTAGGTGGTTTCAACAGGGGCAAAACCCCCACACCAACTCCCAGGACTGGCTCTTCTGTGGTGGATACTGGGACAGGACATACAGCCAGCTGCCGGAGATTTATTAAAGGACTTTCTCTGCACGAGGAAATTACCACCTGAGCAGCATTAGCTTTTTTTTTTAATGGAATATTATTAAAAGACCGAGCAATATGACAAAAGTGTACTTAAACAGTGTGGCCTTAATCTACTTTATGGTGGTAAAGTTGTGCATAAAACGTAAAAAACATAAACGTGTTTGAGAGTGTGGCGTTCACATTTACTTAGAGGCCGGGGTTTTCTCTTCGTTATGGACTTTTGGCACAGTGGATCGGGTTTGTGATTTTTACTGTCTGTCCTCTTTTAAATGTTCATATTAGTGTTTTGACTCCTGTTGTATATCTGTGTATATATACTTTCCATTCAACCATCACTGACCTCACGTTATTTACTTACTCTGGATTCATGTTACACTGAAGAACTCACTGATAGTCTGTTGTGGATTTTTCTCCTGTAGTTTTCTTTGTGAAAGAAGCAACAAAACATATTTTCTGTATTAATCCCAACCATATAAAGTTACTTTAAGAACCTGCTCACATCTTTTTTTATCATTTCTGACTCCCGAGTCCATAGATTGAATAGAAACCACACATTAAGCCATAATATTTGCTAGATAATTTAATTTAAAATACTCAGAAAGGCACCAAATCACACAGATTAGCAGCAGTGGCGCTGAGGAGGCGATGATGGTGTATAACCACCGGTTCAATAAGGTGGCCACGCCTCTAATTTTAACCCTTAATGGAATATAAATAGATGGAAATTTAATAAACTTTACCCTCCTACAGTTATTTTGAAGGGGAAAATTAGAAATTGAGATCAGAACTGTCCTTTGGAGCATTTACTGTAGCATGGCACTTTATGGGGACTGACTCACATTCATTCATTTATGGAGGCAGCTAAGTGGCCATTAGGCAAATTTTTTTTTTGCTTCCATATTGACTTCATGTTCCAGGCCGCTGATTGCTGTGTCTAATGTTTCATTTGAAAAAAGGAAAAAATAAGTCATTACTTGGGCTTAAGGGATATCCACACAGGAAGCGACTAGCAGTGGCATTGCAGCCACCGAACAAGGGTGGGCAATTCATTTCCCCAAGGGGCTGCATTAGAAACCAGTAATGTGGGGGGCCACAGCAATAAATGTATAAAGAGATCAAATTTATATTGAGCAGAACTGAGTTCAGCTCTGTGGGCGATCCATGGTTGTGCTCTTGTTGGTCCTCCAGAGTTCACCAAAGTGAGGATGAAGAGCAGAAGTGAAGCAGCTGTTT
>VOQJ01014520.1:100567-138127 GCA_015052665.1 Apistogramma diplotaenia | reverse complement strand
GGCACAGATGTTCCTACACTATTCCAGCCACTTGGTTATGGGGGGGGCACTGGTTTGTTAGACCCCAGCCTCTATCGATCTTGTGCTATATATTTATGTACATATTTTTTAATGTTTAAATGTTTAGGAATGTTTAAATTCAAGGTGGGAGCTTTGTAGTTTATATCCTTAAAGCTCTGCCTCCATTCAGATTTGAGGAAATGTGAGGCACTGCCTGAAATCATTACATTTATCATTTCAGAAGAATAATATAGATTTTTCCACTTTTGGGACATAAGCAATTGGGGGTAAGTGCTTATTACCCGGGAATAACACCAAAAAATTTTAAATGTGTTGTCCAGTCAAACCTTAGTAAGTTCAGCTGTAAGAACCAAACGAAATCAGCAGTGTGAGAATAAGATGAAAGGTTTTATTTATTTACTCCAATTAAAGCTGCTGCCTGTGCACCAACAGTAGTAACATGTTGTGATTTGAGGTTTTGTTGTAGTTTTGGCTAATTTTTTTAGTTCATGGATCTCTTCTCTTAAGATTTAATTTCCTCTCTTGAGTTTGTTAATGTTTACCTTCAGCCTGTGTTTCTTTAGCTTTTTGTCCGGTTTGATTAATCTCACCTGCATTTAGTGATGAAACTGCAACTGTTCCTTTGAAATCGGGAACCCGACGTTTAAATAGCTGCTACTTTTATCACTTAATATTTGCAGGGGAACTTGGTTACGAACTCTGTGCCAGTGGCCATCATTGCTCCTCTCCTTGTGCTGGATGATTCTGTTTTGCCCAAGCGACATCTTGATCTTGCCGTTGGCCATGTACAGAGCCAGGAGGGGGATGGCTCCTCGTCCTGCTATGTGCAGGATGAGACCTTTGGACGTATTGGTCCTGATATCAAGAGAGAAGTGAGGCCTGAAACACAAGAAGCACAAGACAAAAAACGTCCCTTTGATTGTTTATGAGTGAATGACAAATAGATATTTGGATAACGGATAGCCAGTGCACCCAAAAGGCTACCCAACGAAAACCAATCGTGAAAAATGCCATAATAATTCCCATGTTTTAGTATTTTACCTATAATTAAGGTCCTCTTGTGGAAGGGTGTAACTGACCCAGCTGTCGTCCTCATACAGCTGGTTTGCTCTCTGGGGTCTACATTGGCTGCCCGCTAGAGTCTTAACCTGACACACGGGGGAAAATTGACTGCTGTTACTGTGACATTATAAAAGCAGGAAGAGAACAGGAAGAGAGGAGAGGGCGCAGTGAAAATAATAGCTCGGTGTGCTCACGGGGTTGTGTGTCTGGGACCTTTTGGTTGTGGTGTTTGAAGGGAGGGGCAGGCTGCACTGACCAAAGACAATGTCTCCAGTTTGTGACAATGAGCTTAGATCAGCAGGTGAAATGCTCGGCCTGTGTGAAATAAGGAGATTTTATTTGAAAATTTTGAATAATGCTATTGTAAGAAAATTGACAAATATGAAGTATATCAGATCAGCAACCTACAGAATGTAAACGGGTGTTCAAACCTGCTCGTGTAAAGATTAGCAATGCAGCCTTTGAATCTCCCTCCTTGCGGCCTGTTGTAGTCTGAATATCCCGGATACACATTTACATTGTCAATGTTAAGCATCAGCCTGAGAAAATCACAACAGCTTCAGTGTTGTATTGATTTTAAGTTTTAATTCCAGTAAAATCCAGGTGTCAGATCTTACCCTGATGGCTTCCCCACTGCGGACAAGTAGTGCCAGACGCCATCATTATACCTTTCATCTGACCTCAGGGTATAATTAAAACTATGAAAAACCACAAAGCCATCAGCCAGGGACAAGTGGAGATCGTGGGCAGGTTCGGAGCCCTGTAAAGAGAGTGTGCTTGAAACCATCCTGATCTTTTCCCTTTTGATTTTCTTTTAAAATCAAAGCGCCGCGCACAGGTATTACCTGAGAGCTGCTCTTCAGAACAACACCTTGCTTGTCTGTGCTCCTGAAGCTCAGCGAGACTCTCACTGGCTGCTCATCCCAGACCAACAGCGAATCAACAGAAAGAGACGAATACAGTGTAGCCGCACGAACACCCTACACACACGCCAAAGACACACTCATATTAGACCCTCATGTCTACATGCTATTCATGCAACACTTTAAAGTGAGACAGTGATTGACTTTCTTCCACCTACAAATGAAAAGTTGGCATTTTAAGTAATAAAACCCACCATTGTTGAAGCTGAATACACTGAGCTTGAATAGCTGCTGGTGATTAATTAAAGCCTCTGACAGTTTCATTATTTTACTGTGGAAGTCAGAAACAAACTGCTGCTGCACCATTACTTTCACTGGTATGGCCATCAGCTGTGATAACTAATATTGGCCGTGACACATTACTGACTTCATGAATAACATCAATTTGTTCATCATGGATCGTGGATATGATGACTAAGGAGCCGCTCTGACTGGGAATGATGAGGGTTTGTCAGTCACAAGGTAGCCTCCTCTTTAGCACCTCGCTTAAACGAATCATATTTTTAAAAGTTTAAAGGAAGGTCCTGCTCTATTTCAGAACCTAGAACATAACTGTGGAGTTCCACAGGGTTCTGTTCTGGGGGAAATTATTTTCTCTTTATATTCTACTTCCCCGAGGATCAGTTCTGAAAACATATGATATGTCTTTTCACTTTTCTGCTGATTCATAAATGTATTTGCTCCTGAAAGAAAATGATGGCAGCTCGTTAGAAGTGTTATTAGAATGTTTTGGTGACATAAAGCCTGGATGACTTGCTCTCATTAAAGTTTAATGAGAACAAGTCTGAGGTCTTAGTCCCAGTAGTTTCAGCAGTGCTACAAAACTGGACCCACCTGATCCTTACTATTGTAGACAACCCTGGTGTGAAACTGGGTGTAATTTGTAACTGGGGAAACAGATAAATGATGTGAAATCAGGTTTTTACCAACTGGGGCTTCTTTCTAAGGTTAAGCCCTTATTATCTTTTAATAATTTTACTAGTCCCTTTCATCTTGATTTGACTACTATAATGCTTTTACGTTGATGTAAGTTGGGCCTCCCTTTCACACCTTCAATGCAGCTGCTCTCCCTTCTAGAAGCCACACAATGGAACAAAACGCCGGTTCTCGCCTCCCTTCGCTGGCTTCCTGTGCATGTTAGGATTGATTTTAAGATTTTATTGTACGTTCTAAAATCCCTTAATGGGTTGGCTCCACCATATTTCCTGAGCTCTTAACACTTATGTTCCCTCAAGGTCACTGAGATCTGCTGACCAGCAAGTCCTCAGTGTTCAAGAATTAGACTTAAGAACAGGTGAGATCAGGCTTTTCCAACCGTGTGTGTGTGTGTGTGTGTGTGTGTGTGTGCGTGTGTGTGTGTGGTTTATTCATTTTATTGTATTATCCTTTGTTTTATGTCCAGCACTTTTATCACCCTCGTGGTTTTAAATGTGCTTCATAAATAAATTTGGATTTGAACAGACTTCTATGCAATTTGACTAACCAGGAGTCCCCGCCCCCCACCATGCATTAGAAAGTGTGCAGGTTTAATGCACTTCTGCACTGACTTCCCTTCTCAGAGTCGACGGTTATGTCCATCTTTTAGAAACAGTCTATCGTGTGATCTTCTGAGAGAAATTTTAATGCAGATTTTTTTAACACATTTTTGGTAATTTACCAGTAAGGACACTGGACATCCTTTTCCGACACCTATTGTCCTGTTGTATTCCACAATCTCAGCATCTGCTGTCAGGCGATCCACGCATCCCCTGAGTGGTGCAGCGGTGATGTTGTGTCTGAGATTCAAAGGTAGACAGGCCAGGAGAAAAGGTCAGTTTGATTATCTGATATTGTTTCCTTCTAGACTAGTCAACAGATATTGACACTGACATTTTATATGCCACGCAGAGATGGTCATATAAGTGCTCCAATATTTTGTCATTTCTGCCTTTGTTTTATGTGTTTACTTCCCAAAGGAAGTTGATTTTGATATGATGTTAAATACATCTTATTACCTCTCTCTGAGCTGTGCGGGAAGACCCCCAATGTAATAATGCATGTAGTCTGTTTGAATGTGATGTGTGGAGATCTTCTTTGGTCCATAGTGCACAATAAGTTTGTCTGCAATAGCAATTGCAAAGTGTGTGCCCTGAGACAGGAAGCAAATGCTTAGTAAGGCAATAATGTAACAAAAAAGTGACTTTTAGGGGGGGTTTTTTTAGAAAAGGAAAGGTTTTTTTCTTACAAAGAGAGACACTCTTTCAGCACTCTGAAGTCTTATCTCCCTACCAGCTTGTTGACCTTGTAGCACAAGGAAACCTCTCTCCACAAACAGGCAGAAAAAGGACTCCTAAAACAGAAGAAACGCATCGATTTTAAATCTGTTTGTGAAGCATTCAGCTGTACAGTCGATGCAAAGATGTTCCACTCTTTAATAAATATCATACTTCATTTCCAATGTAGAATAACAAGGCATTTGTTTCTCGGCTGTTTGTGTGAAATTTGAACAGGCGTCTCTTCTTCCTGTCAGGATCCTTTATGAATGCCATGCGGTAACCTCTCCCTTCATAATAATCACACAGCTCTTCCTTGGGAATCCTAAACAAATTAGGGATAATTTGATCATTATTTGACCTTTTCTATTCAGCACAATGCCAGACCTTAATTTTTGAAACTTTTTTTTTAATGCTTACTTCACAGTACGTTGCGTTCCATCCATATTGACCGCATGTTTGTAGTTAAACAGGCAGATGGGGTTACCGTTCAGGTAGGAGAGTTTAATGGCTCCTCTGTACTTGGGGTAACGCAGCTCCACTGGAGGCTAAGAGAACAAAAACAGGAGTCATTTACTTATGCAAATGATTTTAACTTCATTCTGAAGGTAGTTTTCATTAACCTGTTCCCACAAAGGGACGATGGACCAAGAAATTGTGTTATACATACCATAATAAAGAAAAATTATAATTATTACATCAAAGTTACCATTATTACTATGGCCCAAATCAAAATTATGATGATGGCTTACATAAAAACATTTCTTTTTGCATCATAAATGCCAAATTGATGTCGAAATTAACTTGTTTTTGTCTTGTTTTTTTCTTCGCAGCAGAAATAACCTTCCACAGCTTCCCTTCATTGGCTTCCCATGAAATTTAGAATTCATTTTAAAATGTTATTAGTTATACATAAAGATCTACATGACCAGGCTCCTGCTGAGACCTTCTTTTAGCTGTCTCATCTTTCTCCGATCACCTTTTAAATGCTACACGCTCTTATTTTGAGTCCAGAGGTGACCACACTCAGAGCTTATGGCTCCTAAACTTTGGAACAGACTGAATCTGTTTGCTCAAAGCTCATCTTTCACACATTATCTTTGGCTGAAGTTCACACCAAATGTTTGCATGAAGACCACATGGTTGAGTGTGTGTTTGCACGCTGAGATATGTACACTTCTTCAATGTGTGTCCAAACTGTGAAGCACCTTCTAATTGTGTGCATTAAAAAGTGCTTTACAAATAAAATTATTATTATTATTATTACTATTACAGCATTTATCGTTGTGTTAACTGGATTGAAATCATTTTTGTAACAGAAGTCTTCCTGCTTCTGCCTTTGTGAAACTACGTGTTTGCAGGCAGGATGAAATGACAGCAGAGACTGGTTACAGTGAAGTCGCCGGGATAGCCGCCCACGTAGAAAACGATATTGTCCGGATCCAAGTCGAAGACGCCCGTCATTCGGTTCGGGATGTTACGTTTTGGAGGGAGACTGATGGGATTCTGTGATGTGAAGTGCTGCGTGACATTCACTTCAGCATCCTGGTAAACTCTGCAGTAATTGTTGACACAGAGATAATCAGCATGTTGGTGACAGCACATAAATTTTCAGCTGGCAGATTCATAAAATAATGAACTTCCTGTGTGTACCTGTGGAAGATAACCCTGTCAAAGTCGGAGGAATTCACATTTGTGACTGTTATTTTGCTGGTTTCTACTTCATGAACTTCTCCACCCAGCTTATAGACACAAACCAGCACACTGTTTCTGATAGCCATCCCAATGAAGTCTCCAACAGCCTAGAAAAGAAATATGAGGTGTCCAAAAATCCCCTTTAACCTAAATAAGTTTTTCTGTGTACAAACTCACATTCTTGTTACCGAGGTAGAAAACAAAGAGGCTGGCGTCTCCGTGTTTGTCCTGCCGTCGTTTTCGTCTCGCATCCGACTTGGACGGGTTTCTGTGATGGCGATTGAGGAGGAGGTCGACGGCTGTAAACGCTTTAATGTCCTCGAGGTTCCTCGGAGGGTGAAGCTCAATGTGGCCCTTTCCATTGAAAGTGGTGGCAAGAGAAAGCTGTGGGAAGAAAGAGCAGAAGTTACACGTGTAATAAAAACAGATTGTGTGATTATTGAAAATGTAATCCTTTAATTTATGTATTATTCACTTATTTTTATAAATTCGTTAAATTCCTTTAAGGTTTGAGTCCAGGACTTCATGGATGAAGCACATCTCACAGATGCTCGTTTGATTGAGCTCTGAAGAATTTGGAGGTCAAGTCAACACCTCAAACAGGTCGTTGTTCTCAGACCATTTCTGAGCCGTTTTCGCTTTCTGGCAGGGCGCATTATCCTGCCACATCCTTCAGGGAATATTTTTTCCGTGAAAGAGCGTACATCATCTGCAGCAATGTTTAGGTGCATGTCAAAATAACATCCACATGAATGGCAGGACCCAAGGTTTCCCTGAACCAAGGTTTCTATCAGAACCGGCATTAACTTTCTCAGCAGTGTGAGCTACAGTAGCTCATCAGACCACAGCCTTCATTCCTCACATGCATCCCTGAACTCGGATCATCACTGTTCCTTTTAAGACTTTTGATGGATACTGGCCACTGCAGACTGGGAACACCCCACAAAAGCTGCAGTTCTGGAGATGCTCTGACCCATCCAGCCATCCCAATTTGGCCCTTGTCAAACATCCTCAAATTCTCACTCTTGTCCATTTTTCCTGCTTCTAAACTCATCACCTGAGTTAAAATGTTCACTTGCCCCCCTTAATGTAGCCCACCCACTAACAGGTGCCATGATGAAGGGATAAACAGTGTAATTCATTTCACCTGTCAGGGGTCAAAATGTTACGCTCGATCGATGTAGTTGTAACGTCAATGTCCAAGCTGCAATTCTAGATGGGAAAGTCTCTTTATTTCTAAAAGGTCAAACTTATCAGACCCAGCAAGAAAACCTGGATGTGACACATCAGCTGAAATCTGCTGCAGGAAAAAGAAGAGCTTCAAAAAAAGGCTCTGCAACAAGCAGAGTGTTAAACCCTCAAACATCTAAACCTGCAGTAAAACAAGATCCTTCACCTATATTACACTTTCTTTAAATTACACTTCTGCATTCTCTATCTTATAATTTTGACCTGGTGAATTTATATTTTGACTCACCACTAACGTTGTTATTCTGAAGCCATTTGAAGCCACAGCACGCTCAGCAGATTACCTCAGACTTCCTGAGAACAGTCCTGCGTAGCTACACTCAGAGACAAGAGATTAATTGCATGTCTCTGTCTGCACTGATAAAGTGATTTTGAAGAACACTGTTGTCTTGAGTTTGCTTGTGTCTTTCATACGCAAACAGGACCTAAGCATGCGTTCCCTTACCTCCAGAGAAGAAGCAAGCTGCATGATAATCTGAGATGTTCGACTATTTTGGAAAACCTTTTGTTCCCCATAATTGGCAGCCTTGTTACTGCTGATCAAGAGGAGAAAATGCTTCTAGCTTTGTCTACCGATCAAGACAAAATAAAATATGACTTCTGTGCCCTGTCCTTCTATCACCCAAAACAAATATAAGGCTGAGGATAACATCTGCACACTCCAAGGCCAAATGAGCTGTCTCAGGAAGGAGCATACAGACAGAGAGAAAAAACACTAAATATAATATAAAACGGATGAATTTAAAATGGACATACATGAGCGTGCATCTATAGCTGAACTTGATCTCACAGCTGCGTTTGATACAGTGGATCATGAAGTATTAATTTCCTGTCCTCAGCAATGTACTGGTAACTATGGTGCTGCTGCTCTAAATTGGTTGAAGTCATATCTGATTAGCAGCTCTTTTTCCATTAGTATTGGTGCCCATTGTTCTAAAGCATTATCCATAAAGTACCACAAGGGTCCATTTTTGGCCCTGTTCTGCTCCCTGAGTCCATATTTAAAAAGCTTTGTTCTGAAACCAAACACCAACCCCTCGACCAGCTTATTAAACTGCTGTTTATCTGAGGGTGAAACTCACTTTCAAAGTGAGATCCTGATCCAGGTCACTGTTAGGCAACTGAAATTAGATTTGACAGATTAAATCTATAATCAGAGCTAGTTTCTTTTGATTAGGACTTTTAACTAAAGTCAAACCGCTTTTTTATTTTAATAACCTTGAGAAGGCGATTCATGCTTTTAGCACACCCGGGTTGGATTATTGCAGCTCTTTAAACACCGGATTGGTGAAGGCACTGTTAGTCAGTCAGCTGCTGCTGTTCTCCTGACTGGTAGATGAAAACATGAACCTGTTTCACCAATCCTGGCCTCGTTCATTTTAAAATCATTTTGTTTGCACATTTTGTTTCTTTTCCTGTTGTTTGTTTGTTGTCATTCATTTACTTCTGCTTCCACTCTGTTCGCTTCCACTTTTCTGTGCCACGAGTATTCAACCAGTTAATCACTCGGCTGAGCATATATACCACCTGCTGTTCATTTTCCTGTTGCCAGATTGACTTCTCAAAGTCAAGCGTTTTAATTTCATGCTTTGTTTTGTTTCCCAAGTTCATAATTAGTTATTTATTTAGTTATGAATGCAGTACAAAGCATTTGCAAGGTACTAAAGGCATCACCGTTATGCCTATAACACCTTATGATGATTAGAGCCTGATCGGTTTTTTAGACTGATACCTATAGCAATATTTGGGGATTTAAAAAATCCCAATATATCTGATATATCAACTGATTCTTGTTGATTCTTCATCTTCTTGATGAAGAATGAATTTGATTTTTTTTATAAGAAGTCCTTAAACTTACAAAATCCCCAAAGGCCAAAAATTGTACACTCTCATGAATAATATATACTGTGATTCATCAAGTTAAATACATATAGTGCACCCTTTGCTACATATATATTTTTTCCGCCTCTCCTTTTTCTGTGCCTGTATGTTTTTGTTTCTTTCTGTTTTGTGGTTATTTAATACTTTTTTGCAAATAGGTTTGTATTTGAAGGAATACTTCCTCTTATTTTACTGAAGCTGTCAATATGTACATTTCTACATATCATATTTTGTTCAATATTTTGTTCAATAAAGGTTTTTGTAAAAATAAAAAAAAGGGGGCAACTTCCTCCAGCTCTTTCTGTTCTCTGAGCGAGCTTTGCAGGAGCCTCTCCCTCCTTCACATTTTCTGAAGCAGTCCAGCTGGCCAGTTTGGAGTCTTTGAGTGGCCGGTTCTGGCCCCTGGGCCTTATGTTTGACACATCTGCATTAAAGTGTAACAAATATCTGGTTCATCTATTTATGTCTGCAAGGTTTGGGTTCTAGATTTTATGAATGATCATCAAGGTCTGCAAAGAATTTGGTGCTCATTAGTAAATACTTAAAGTACTTAAAATGTGTTGAGGAGAAACTGTTACTTTTGTCATCAGGATGTAATTGTAAGAGTTTCTTAGTAGTAATGATAGAGTGGTTTGCCATTCCTTTATATTGCATAAACTGCTGGAAAAAATAACCTAATACCCAATAAATGTTTAAAATTAGCATTTCATTGCTGAGCCTATTGCTTTATATAAATATAATTTACCTCTGTATTAACCATTAGCTTTAGCTTGTCCAGTTTGTATTTACTCAGACAGCCGGGACCAAAAATATGGGCGAAGCAGCAACACGAGGAAACTGGCAGCTGCCATCATGAGAGTTACAGGACAAGGATGCTCGCAGTCATTAAATGCCAGAATCTTTCCCTTCACTAACCTCCCACAGATGTGGTGTGAGCGTGGCATAAACACTTTCTCACAATAACAGCTGCTGTGACAGAAAGCGTTGCCATGAGAATGTTGAGCCTAAACTAAAACAGTGTTGTGTGACCCAGACAAAGAAAATAGAAAACTTAAGGATGCTACAAAATCACACAGAGCTGAGGACAAGTGCAGAGACAGCTGGCAGCCTCCCATGCACATGTGCAGATGCAGCTTTAAATCAGGTCTGAAAAGTATTCAGGAGAAGAGAAAGAAAGGAAATTTTTACCATATTAACAAAGTTTCGTGTCTCCTCGATGATGTCCTTGATTCTCTGGATGTTTTCAGTCATATTAGGGTTTGGAGACATCTTCCTACCAAGAGCTTTGACTTGTGCAAGCTTGTCACTCATCACGGGGAATGCTTTGTTAAAGCTCTTCACTGTAACAGACAAAAGAAACACACAATAAAACCCACAAATGATTGTGTTCTAACTGCAGAAATATGTTTAAGGGGTCTAAAATGTGAGTTGGGATAATTTGGTGTTAAATGTAAGTGAAGTGTGTGTTCGCCACCATTAAATACTTACCAGCTTGGTCTGCATCAGTCAACATATCATCTATATCCACAGTGATATTGGTTGAAGTGATTATTCCCACATTCTCACTGATATTTCTCAGCCTCTCTTTTGCATCACTGATTGTAGCGTTAGCAGCAGAGGCAGCCTTTCTCACAGACCTTATCAGTAGTGCTGTGTCGTCTGGAATGAAAACACAAAAAAATATCATTTACAGGTACAAAAGCTGATTTCCTTTCCTCCCTGAGTCAAATTTCAAGTGCACCACAGACCTCTTCTGATCTCTTTGAGGCCATCACCAGTGGCTGAGGCGTCCGTTCTCAGTGATTCTCCTTTATTCTTTTGCTTATTTACACGTTTCCGGTGACCGTTTGCTGTACTCAACAGCACTGTTCAAAAGGAAATGACAAACCTTTTGATTTCGCACATTCAAACTAAATATACTTTAAACACATAATATTTCACAGACTTTTAAGGTGACTCTGAGTGTCACTGGCTTCTCTCCATAGATGAGTTGAATCATTTTTCAGCTGTTCAGCCCTGCTGACCAGACCTCCTTCCTTCACATCCTAGTTCATCGTTGAAGAATTATATAAATATTTTTAACAACGACTAAAACAAAGGTTTTCATTAGACATTACTAACAGCACTGGAGTTACCTCTGAGGCTTGAGCAGCAGTCTTTTTGGATTCATGTGCTGCCTTCTCAGCCATATTAATGATGCTGTCATAGGACCCTGTAGCCAGAAAGCTGTCCAGTGAAGTGCCAGTGGTATGAAGCACTCTGCAATAACATCCAAGATGATGTATTATTGCAAACGAGAAACTCAGCCTAACCTAATCAAAATCTATCCTGCTCCTTCATTTGTTCTCACTGCTGTGATTCTGTTGCTACTCTGCTGAGCTCCTCTGCATGTTCTTCTGCTTTGGACACCGTTTCCACCTTTGCCATTTTCTGGAAGCTGTTATTTAGCTTCTTAAAGAGTTTCAGCTTGGCACCATCCAACTGAGCCGACTGAGTCTCAAATTCCTGCAATTTAAGCCCAAAAAACTTTAATCGCAAAGTCCAGCATTTCCCAGAAGTTGTGAAAATATGCCTGCTTACTTTTTTAATTTCCTCAAGCACTGAGAAGACACCAGCAATGTTCTTCAGCAGCTCTTTAGTCATTTCAGTCACAGGATGGAGAGTGCTTTGTTCTTTATCCAGCTGATCTGTAAGGGGCTGAAAAATGATGAGTGGTATACCAGTGTCATCAGAAATGTATGACAGGACCAGTGACAGCTTTAACTCCCATTACCTGCAGATGCTGCAGGGTAGCATGACTCTTGAGGTTAAGACCTTGCGCTCTGTCGATCGTGTCCTCTGCATTCAGAAGCAGCTTGTCCACCTCCCCCACAGCAAACTCCGAGGCCCCGAGAGAGGCTGCGCTCCGAATCAGCTCTAATTGGTTCATTTTTGCAGGAACTATCACGTCGTTGCTGATGAGGTCAAACACTGAGGAAAGTTTCAGTTTTAGAGATATTAGACACTGACCAAAGAATGTCTTCTAACTCTAATTTGAACAATATCTTAACACATTATGAAATTACTAATCTGCGGTGTTATTTTTGCTGATTGGTTATGTCTTCGGTTCATTTAAAACAAAAAGAAGATTTGAGAAGCAGCAGTTCTGCCACATACTTTGTGTTTTCTCTGGCTCAATAAATGGCCAGAGCCTGGGTCACATACATGACAGTCAGTAGTATCTCCACATCCACGCTATTTGATTTGCACACACACACACACACACAGATTAATTTTGCTGGCAGTCAGTCAACCCTGGAGGTTTATAGCCAGAATAACCCCAAATGTGGAAATATAGGTCAGACCAAGGAAGCATACTGGACCTGATGTTTTCACAATAATAATTCTGCTATCTGGGGATGGACGGTTATATTTAGTATGAGGCCACATGCTGCAGCTGGCTACATATCAGCAGAAATACTGTAAACAAGAGGAAGAGAACATCTACAATGTAGAAAGTACTTCTTTTAAGTTACTGGTGGGTGTGTTTTTACATGTCAAGTAAATCTAAGTTGGCAAGCTCTCGGTTGGTCAAGTGGGTGTAGTCTTTACTGAATCAATTCTGCTTCACATAAAATACATGGTTTGTATTTGAAGAACGAAATGCCAGTGTGTCCATTTTCAACTTAGCCTCACTCTCCCTCCTCATAAGCAAACTTTCATTTCTGTGCCGAAGGGGGAAAAAATCTCTACATGCGTGCGTCTCCTCCCGCTCCTCTCCTGCTTTGTCCCTCTGAGCAGTGCAGCCTCTGTCTCTCATTTCCTGCACTGTGCGCCGAGCTCCCTCCATCATCCCGCCTTTGTCCTTTTCAGACAGAGAAACTGAATCTCCAGGTTTCACCTCAGTTAGCTGCTTTATCAGATCTGACAAGAGCAGAGACAGTGCTATTAATGATATACCTGAGGCTGATGCCCACTCTGACAGGACAGGTAATTCAGTTTCTCTAACAAGTGTCACAGAGTCTCTGACGGGAGAGGCAAGGAAAGATCTGCTGGTCTGGCTGATATCACCGAACAGAAATTATTAGAGTTGGGAAGATTTCAGAGGAGAACAAACATTCATATTTCAGAGATATACCGTGTATTGTTGTGAGAAGAATGCCGGCTTCAAAGAGATCCTCTGCCTTTAATTTAGTTTCATTTGCAGACTCCGAGACCTTCTTCAAATATGCTGCAATGTCAAGGTTCTGGTGAAAGTTTGGAAAACAGTGTATTAATAAATCAACACAGGGAGCTGAGAAAGTTGTGGTTCCTGTGTGTTTTCTGTCTGACATTTGAAGACAGTTCTGCCGTATTCAAATCTTAGTCTACAGTATATTTACAAGTCAAAATTCAGAAATTACAGTAATCCATCAAACTACTGGCTGAGCTTCATTTTGATTAATGTGGGAAAATTCACCCCAGGTACCTCATCAATGAGTTGATACAAGTCGTATCTGTCAGCAGCCACATCTGCCTCAAGCTGTTCAACCTTTGGATTCAGGAGTCTCACAGCAGTACCGTATCTCCCCATCTGTATCTAGGAAACATTCGATAAAAGTACTTTGAACTTGGAGAAATGCTGCCGGATGATCTGAAAGCGACTTATTATCATCAAGTCCTTCATGGCAAATGTTCCGAAGGGCAGTTAAATTACTCGGAAAAACACGTCTCCCCACCATGAATTGGTACCTTTGCTTCAGATATGTTAGCTTCCAGGTTGTTCAGACTAGGCGGTGATACGGGATTATAACCGCTGCTCTGCAGCTGCTGTTTCAGCCAAACCAGATCAACAGCCTTCTTCTCCAAGTCAACAAGCAAAGTGTGAGTACAGCCGTTGCACTCTGTCAGCAAAGGGAAGACGAAGCACACAAATGCAGTTAGTGAGTCTTAGTTTTATAGGTCAAAACACGAGTGTCAGGTGAAGTTGCATCACAGACCCACCATCGCAGTGATCTCCACAGCTGCTGTTGCCAGGTGTGATGCACTCTGTAGGAAGGATGAAATGGTAAAGTGGATCTCGTCACATTAAGGCCACTTTAGCCGTCGTGTCAGCCTGTGAATGTGCTGCAAATTAAATCAGTCTGTCTAACGGGAACAATGCAAAATGCCTGCACTGTACCACCTAAAGCTAAAAACAAATTTCATTCCCTAGATAGAGGCCCCTATGCATGCACAGCCTACAAAGATATTGTATATAATAATAATAAGCTTAAATGAATTCATTAAATGAATTGGATCAAAATCAATTAAATTAAATTACATCAAATTTAAAAAATAATAAGAAAATGCTTTCAGCTGAGGAGCACACCACCAGTAGAGCTAAATAAACTGCAAGCAGACACTGTGTACCGATGGAGGTCACATGCAGCGTCTCAGAGCTCAGTGACTGCAGACAGTGTCCTTCAGCACCGTTTTCACTCCAAATTACTCAGCTTTTCTCACCTCAGACGACACATAACAGATGCATTACAAAGTGAAGTCTGGAGTTAACAGAGATGCTCATCACCAAAGTCTTATTTAACATTTATTTTATTACATAAATGTATTTACATTTTTGTTAATTTATGTATTTATTGTGTAAATAGTCACCTCCAGTCAGAGAATCACACAAGTTCAAACCATTCTCCTTGCAGTTGCAGGGCTTGCAGATGCCTTGGTGCACCATTGGATTACCATAATAACCAAATGCACATCTTAAAAGGAAGAGAAAACACAGGAAGTGTAATTGAGGATGAGGACTGGGGATTAGGGGAAGAGGACATAAATGATGTCGTCTAACCTCTCGCATCTGGCTCCACCGTAACCACGTTTACACAAACATTCAACCGCTCCTGAGCCAACATCCAGACAGGCCAAAGCAAAACTGAAACAAACAGAGAAGATCTTCATATTCACGCAAAACAAGAAAAAGGAGAACTCTGTGAGCAGACACTAACTTTTTCTCTGCAAAGGGACAAGGACAGGCGCGACAGGTTCTGTTCGCTGGATTTCCATAATAGCCCTCTTTGCAACGCTCACAGCGGTCCCCGGCAGCGTGCAACTGACATTTCTGCGGGTCAGTTAAACAACAAAAGGTCAAATGCAACAAAAGCAGCACAATTTCCATCTGACCCAGCAGCGCGACAACAAATGCTACAACACTGGAGTCTGCTGTAATATTGTTTCTTAGCACGATGACATCACTTGAGCCTGAGTTGTTGACTTTCAGTGTGCCCGTGTGTGTGCGTGTGTGTGTGTGAGCACCAACCACACAGTTCCCTGTACGCTCATCGCACTCATTGGAGAGTCCGTTGCAGCTGCATGGCATACAGCGGCCCCTGTTCGGCCCGGCCCACTCTCTATAGAAGCCAGAACTGCACTTCTGTGACAACACAGAGAGCCGAACAGTCGACTGTGGGGCAGGTAACATAAGGAAAAACACCAAGGCTGCCTGACCAACTTTAAAGTAATGCATTATCACAATCTACAAATCTACAAAGTGTGAATCCAGTGCCTGCGCTGGTATTTCCTGTAAAGTAGTGTGTGACATACGGTAGAGAGCCACATTAAAGAGCACATGCAAGATAACAAAAGACATATTAAAGGTTACTATGTAACCAAGTGAAGGTCTGGAAACTTAGCTTAGTTTTTCTGAGCTTAGGACATCTGGCACATAACAAAACTCATGTCTCCCATCAAGTGCTTAAGTATTAATAACATTATAGCCTCAGATCAGAAAAATTGAGTCACTGTGATTTCTTGACCATGTTTTGTTTCACGGCACATGATCTAATAACAAACAAAAGTGTAAAAAATGAGAAGTAAAAACACTTGGAACAACAGATAAGCCAAAAGAAAATCAAACAGCTGCGTTACCTGAGTGACAGAACCTGCTGTCTGGTTGCTGAAGGCAGGATCACAGAACGTTTTCACGCTGTGTTGCTTCTGACGGATCTGAGTGTGTCTGTCGTGCCAGCACCTTGGCTGTTTCTGAGCGAAGCAGAGCAAAAACAACTGCATTGTGATGCAAAGCCCCAATACAGCCCGCTGCATTATAAGCCTTTCGATGAGCCGTCTGACTGCAGAAAAAAATCCTCCTGCCAAGGAGGGAGCTTCCAGTGAACCTCGGAGCTTTTTGTGTGAGAGACTTGCAGAAAAGCTGGAATGTATAAGTGATCCTGAGTGTAACTACATGCATGAATTTGTACGGCTAGGTCAAAGTTCGGAGAGGTGTGGTTCAAGACACAATTTAAAGACGCCAGCACTGCCTGTGATATCAGTCCTCCGAGTACACTTGTTTATTCAGACAAAGTGTAAAACAAGTGCACTTAGAAAAAAAACCCACCTTGTCAACAACTGTTGAATTGATGGATAATAATTTATTATAGCAAACAGGAGAACCACAGATAATAAAGAAAAAAATCACATGTAAAAGCTTTATTTGCACTGACAATTCAAACAACCATTATATTTGTTCTGTTTCTCGCAGGTTCTTGTTGAGGCCAGGCTCATTTTCAGTACCCTGATTTACTTTATATGGTGTAGTATACAAATTAATACGTTAGTATATATAATGGTAAATAATTTCTCATTCATTACAGCAAGACCAGATAACTCGTGGAATCGCACAGTCAGATATATAAAACAGGTGCAGACTGTATGCAAAAGATGGTCATAATCATGAGATTAGCGAAGCCTGGTGTGAAATCGTGATCTTGGAGCCATCCTGGTGTTGTTTTGAAAGCAAAAGCAATGAGTGCGGCACAGATCTGGCTGCACTCTCACAGGGTAGCAAATTGTCCCTCACAAGGTAGATCCACCTCACTGCAAATCCTGGTTTAAATGGGGCATAATTTACAAGATGGACACTAGGTCGTATTCAGTAACATCTGAAACTAAACACTGAGCCCATTAACCCATCTCCCCACTAAAAAAATAAATAAAGCTGGCTGTTAGAGAGAATGATTTAATAGATGAGAATATATTTAAGGCACTGCCTTCACTTTTTAAACACAGAAGCTGCAGCTTTCTTTAAAGTCTATAAATAAAGGTCACACCAAAAAATGGGGAGCAGCAAAAAGAAGACAAAGAAGAAGCCAGTATCTGTGATGATACGGAGGGTCAATAATGCACATGGCTAAGGCACCACTAATTCTGAACAACATCTCAAGGTTTTGGAGCGACACTGCCATCTATAGGAAGTCTGGTACAGGTAAGACTGCATTCTGTACATAATGCAACAAAGCAAGATTTCAAATCTGAACTGGTCTGCTTGGTTTAATCCGTCCCCTCAGTGAAACGCTGAGCTTTTGAATTGCTCAAATTATGCATCAAAAATTGGGAGCTCAAAAGGTGATGCTTGCAGCAACTTTAAAAACACCCTTAAAGATAAATGATTTTAAATGTCATTACTTCTGTCCATAGTCACATAGTCTTACTTTTTAAGTGTAGTCTTTTCATATTTTGGAAGTCTGCTCAATCAGTAAAATATGTAGAAGGCTTCTTGATTGTGTAGCTTACAAAGTGTGTGTGTTTAACATCCCTGAGAGAAGCGACATGTTCATTATAAAAGGCTTCCATCAATTTACAAAAAATAAGATTCAGAAAATATGGGTGATGAGAGTACAAAGATGGCTTGGGCTGCATGAGCACTGACTGTTGTTTTCTGGAGATGAAGTCCAGTGGAAGAGGGCAGCCTCAACACTACCGCATCTTACCAAATCATAGAATGGGGTACAAGGCATAGCTGGCGATGCCACAAGTGTTCCTGCCATTCCGGACAATTCGCATGTAACCGCCTTCACCCCAGCCAGTTCCCCAGCTGTTAAAAAGAGACAGAGAGAAACTGTCATGTAATAAGAAGTGGAGAGTTTACTTAAACGTGTTTTTTCTTTCTGCTGTATTGGTCAAACCTGTTCTTGATGACCCAGTAGTCTTGGCCTTCTTCTGAGCCATAGCCAACCAGCAGCACTGCATGACTCAGGTTGTTGGGGTCGCAGTTGGGTTCATCATAGATTCCTGTAAATACATGAACCCAGATTAACTGATTGTTGAAAACACTGGAAACACAGCACCGACATGTAATAACGCTTAACTCAGGATACAAAAACTTGCAAACTAGCAGCATTACTCTTAGTTTGAAGTCTTTAAAATAGATATATTGCTGGCAACCATATTTTTGTGATATATGGTGTTATAGTGGCTTCGTATTGTAAAAATGCCCAAAATTTACAGCTGATATGCAAACAATCCCTGTGAACATAAGTTCAGTGTTTTTCTAGTGTTGTGGTTTAATTCTTCCTTCTGGTGTTCCTTGTAAAAAGACCTTCAGATATTCTTTTTGAGTGAGTTTGGCAATAAAGCTGCCTGTTTTGAGTTCACGCCTGTCTCCTGAGTCTGCATTTGGATCCTCATCCTGCCGCCACACTGTCGCCATAATGATAAGAAGACCAACCCACCTGCTATTCAAATTTCATATTTGTGAGGTGCAGACAACCCAGAATAACATTAACCTAAAGGGAAGCTGACATTTAAGGGAAAGGAGGTTAAAACGCTTGTTTTTTAGACTATTAACTATTAGTCACGCAGAGCTTGTCAATTAGAGTATATGAATAAAAATATGGAGCTGGAAATGATTATAATACATCCTCTTTAACTTTGATTTCAATCTCCACCATCTCCTGCGAGAAATATCCGGATCTCTACTAAAAGCTTTATTGTGTTCCCAAGATAGTTGCTAACTCTGTTTGTCTGCCTGTTAATGCCGGGTATCCAGAGGGATTGTCACAGCTTTTCTTTGCTGAATGCAGCTGCTGAGAAGAGAAACCCTGAACAAAAAACACAGTTGCACTTTGTCACTCCTTTCACATTAATGCAGCTTTGTTTATGTAGAAATGTTGATTAAAGCATCTCTGAATCTTAAAAAAAATACCTCTTCTTGTCAAACTTAATGCATAATTCTACTATACATATGTAAGGGTGTTAACCTGAGCTGTAAAACAGGAAACTTGACTGATCTGCATCAATTGCAACTGTAATTGGCCCAACAGTTGCCAGTGCGTCAGCCAGAGCCTGCTCATCTCCCTTGGGAATGAACCTGTAGTCTTTGATATGAGCAACTGCGAGTCTGCTGTCGTAGAAACAGGGTTGAGTGTCCTGTTGGGAGAAATGAATGTTAATAGCATGCCTGCAGAATCATTTGCTATTTTTGTGATGAAGAATAAGCCAGCAGAGCCTCACCACTGAGGTGTACGGGTAGGTGTCGGTCGACTGCAGCCCGTTGCTGACCACGTAGTCATAAGCATTGGCCATCCAGGCACCGCTGCAGCCATAGGTACCAAAGGTTTTGGAGCAATCTACCAAGTTCTGTTCACTCAAGGATATTAGCTGGCCTGTGTTCTTGTACAGTTGTCCCTCTATAGCGCCTGTAGTGCTGAAGGCCCAGCACGAGCCACAATAACCCTGCAAAGAATATTTATACCAAAGATCTGATTGTGATTCTGAATATATCCCTCAACTCACTGTAGGACAGACTTACCTGATCTTTAACCTCAGTGACGTAACCCATGTTTCTGTAGTCGACAAGATAGCCATCTAAATGCCTCGCGTTGATACGAAGCCGTCGAGCTGAGATTTCCTTCCCTCTCTTTGCAAACCGGGCATTTATCCTGGCACCTTGTAAAATCTGGTATTCTTGTTTTGTCTGCAAATGTAAAGCAGAGATTTTTTAAATTCACAATTTGGTACAACAGTTAATCAGACTAATGTTTTCTTTTTCATTTTTCAGGTAATTTTCTTGTCTGTGTGGTAAATAATATCTTCAGCTGGTTGATTCAAAGACTGAAGCTGAATCTAACAAAACTTATTATTTATTATACCTTTTTTTAAGCAAAACACTGCCACACTTGTACTAAATTCTACAACAGCAAAAACACTACTCCTTACAAGGTCTCCATATCTATTCATAGCCATCCTGTATGTCCTCATCCCCACAAGAAACCCTTGGTTATTGTCTTCAATCATCCGCTTATTCTCCACCCAGATGGTCCTCCTTTGCATGTCGTCCTGATGGTTAACACAGAAAACACATCAAACATGTGCACTTATTGCGGTTCTCAGTATTTTAGATGTGGAGTCTGTCTCACTAATTCATCGTAGCTTATGCCGTGGCTGCTTTTCCAGATCTCCCACTCGGTCGGGGGAGTCTCATCCGAGTCTGCTCGCACGTGCTGCAGGCCGCACAGCAGGACAGCGAACAGAGCGGCTCTCAGCAGAAAGCTGGCCTGCTGGACTAGAAGGACCACAGCGTCACACAGTTTCATTGCATATACATAACATTCATCATATCTTTTTGCTTGTCTGCAACTGCATCATCAATCAAGAGCAAAACATAAATTTAGTCAGCATAAAATGAGTTCTGTGAGCTTACATCAGCTAAGGTCAATTTTTCAAAAATCGAAATTTAACCTCGAGGGTTTTTGTAGCGAGTAATTGTTCTGAAATGAAATAAAAAGCTCTGCCCAGCTTACCTCCACACCTGTGAGTCTGTTTTGGTCCCATATTCTGAGAGCGACTCTGAACAGTGACACAGAAACAGAACATCAGCCTGCCTTATAAAGCTTGGCTGTAAGTACATGTTACTGCTGTACTTTTAGTCGATCCCCAAATCAACACTCACGAAAGCGCCTGAGAAGGACATTAGTCAACAAAAATAAGATGCTTTCCCTGCTCCTCCTTGGCAATAGTGCTGTAATCATTTAGAGACAGCTAAAGCAGTAATTGTGCAAATCCCTCAAATACTGGTTTATAATTGAGCACAACGCCAGACACATAACTTTCCAAAACAAATAGTGAAAGAACTTTATTTAAGTAAGTAGTGCCAGTACATCTGTGTAAGAATACTGAAGATAAAATGTCTGCATTTAAAGTAAGACCGATTTAAAATGTCAGCTGTAAAAGTATAGAGTCACACAGCAAACTGTAGTTAATAACTAAAAGTGCCTGGCTGGCAGACAAACAGATCCCATGACTGATTATGATTGGCATCATTGTTTAAGCAGCTTTCACTCTAATATCTGGCTTCACTTATGGATTTTTCTTTTCAGAGATTTATATTCCGTTTGGACATTTTAGATTTTTGGAAGGTGAGGATTTTTGTTTTGTTTTGTTTTGTTTTGTTTTGTTTTGTTTTGCTAGGAACGTGAACTAAGGATCAGTGCAGCAAACTTTTGCTACCTGAAACAGTTCATGATGAAAACACAAATAGAAAGTTTCAGAGTGAAATCCCCAAGATCAATACAGGGGCTTAACGCAGAGGGGTTTTATTCAGTTACTCCAAATCCTTCTACTGCTTATTTGTTCGAGGACTGAACTTTCTAGACACAACTAACCACAAAATGTGAGAATTTCAGCAATCTGCCACAATTTCACCAGAAACTTTATAGTCTAGCTGTATTCTGTATGTTTTAATGTAAAATATTAATCACAATGCTTAGATGTGGCATAGACGTACAAACTAATTACTAATCGCAAACTCATCTTTGCAACTATATTTGTGCAAATATGCTAATTCACCCCAAAGGTGTTCTATCAGGTTGAGGTCAGGACTCTGTGCAGGCCAGTCAAGTTCTTCCACACCAAACTTTGTGCACTGGTGTGCAGTCATGTTGGAACAGGAACAGGCAATGCCCAAACTGTTCCCACAAAGTCAGGAGCATGAAAGATGTCTTGGTGTGCTGAAGCATTAAGAGTTCCTTTCACTTGAACTAAGGGGACGAGCCCAACTTCTGACAAACACCCACACCACAATCCCCCCTCCACCAAACTTTACACTTGGTACAGTGCAGTCAGGCAAGTACCGTTCTCCTGGCAATTGCCAAACTTGCCAGACGGAGAAGAGTTATTCGTCACTCCAGAGAACACAACACCACTACTGTGGTGTTGAATCTAGTGGTGGCATGCTTTACACCACTGCAGCCAAGGTTTGGATCCAGCTGTTCGGCCATGGAAACCCATTCCATGAAGCTCTCTACGCACTGTTCTTGAGCTAATCTGAAGGCCATTTTAAATTTAATTTGCGCAGTTTTAAAATCTGTTTAATACCGATATTAATTGTTATTATTATTAATAAATTATTTAACCTATTTAAACCCTGGAATTAGGAGGAAAGATTTAATTTTTAACAATATAACGACCCCTTTATATGTTTTATCAATAGTCGAGTAAAAAGTGCAATATTTCCTCCAGAAATGTAGATTACAGCCGAGGTTTCAAAACACAAATGCTTTTAAATGACACTTAAGTACTGAGTTAATGTAAGCTACGTAATTACCATGGCTTCACGCCATAAGTCTATATTCATATACCGTTTGCGTTTCACAGTGTGTACAGCAGTGCCCCCTGATGGCCTTCTGTGTACCTCCCGCGCAGGAGTCACTGCAGAGGATGAGCTCAGCTGACTTAGTGCCTCCCCGTTATTATGTCCACGATCGGGCGCCGCCAACACCCAAACACAGTGCGGCAAAACAGGCGAGTGGCGCTCAGCCTCTCGTCTAATGAATGAGTGCGCAGGAAGAACTATGAGTCACGAATGAGGTCTGCAGGATGTCTTTCAAGGTAAACCAGCTTTCTCCATCCATCATTCTGTGGACGCAGCCGCCTTAGAGGGCCGCAGTAAGGTGACTGATCACACCTACTTCCTCTTAAAGTGTAGACTTGTTTATTTTGGGGGTTATCCAAGGACGTGGTGTATTTACCTATAAGCACCGTAAAGGAAACAGTTGATCTGACATTTGAATGGCTGTTTACTGGCCTGTGCGATCTTAGTGTCCAGCTCGGTGTGCGTGCATCTGCGTGTGCTGGTGTTAGAGCATATCAAACGGCCCGTGGTCCTCGTGTGCAGGTGAACACGCGTGTCTCCACGTACTTGCATTACGGATGCCGCGGGGCAGTAATAACTTTACGCACTTTACGCACATCTTCTAAGGACATAACGCAAGTCCCCATAATACAGTACATCAGTAACTTGATGAAGTGAAGACTTAGTTTAAAAGTTAGGGTCTGACAAGTACTGACTGTACCTGAGCTCTAATGTGAAGTGATGAACATGGTTATTGATCATTTTGCACACTTGATTGGTGACTCACCTGCCATTCATTTGTAGGCACATCACCATACTCAACACCTGGATGCACTCTGCCATCCTTACTGTCTACTCTCAGCATGCCTAATGCTATAATGGTCAGTTTCAGGTCAGTTTTTGTGGTGTGTATTTATCCTCCAGAAAGAAACACCCTTGGCTAATGCTGTGTTTTGGGCAGCGAGGAAGGGGAACTTGGCTCTGCTTCAGTTGCTGCTGAACAGCGGGCGGGTGGACGCGGACTGCAGAGACAGTGTATGGACGCTGCATGCTGTGGCTGCTCAGATGCACACTTTAACCATAACCCACCTGTGGTAGGAACACAGAGAGCTTCAAGCTTTACCTCTGTGGTGCATGTGTGTACATCACAATTTCTTGGCCATTAATTGTTTCTCTCCCTCTCTAACAAAAGTTGAAGGTTTCACATGTTAACCCAGAAATCTGCAGAATCTTGTGCTTTCATCCCCACCTTCACAACACTTTATAGCAAGTCATTGCAATAGAGCAAACAGGCCGCTGATTTATTACTGGCATGCTTCTTTACAGCATGGAACAACAGCGCTGATGGTGGCATCATGCAGCGGCCATTATGAGTGTGTTAAAGAGCTTATCATGCAAGGAGCCGATATCAACTACCAAAGAGAGGTATGCTGGGAAAATAACCCAATGATATCTCTGAACTAAATACTCTGAGAGTCCAGAAGGTAATAGTCTGCCACATAAATACAAAAAAGATAGTGTAAAGTTGTTTCTTTATGTTGTTCTTTATGTTTAGCGGTGTTAAGTGATGGGTCTGTCTTTATCTACAGGCTTTAGCTTTAGAGGTGTTGATAGATGGATTGCATACTCAGGCTAGCTTTACCCTCCTTGTCCAGCCTTTGTGCTGAGCTAAGAAAACTGACTGACTGAAGGTCACTCCAACCAGCTGGGGATTAGTCTGGCACATAACTCCTTAAAACCCACTAATTGTTGTTTTTACAGATGGGTTTTTGTGAGGATTAAAAAAAAACGAGATATATAGACAGTTTTCCAGACATGGATTAGGACTACTTCAAGACCGAAAGAAAAATTGTGAAGTTTGTAAAATCAATAAAGTTTTTAGTCTAGACTTGAACCGTGTCTGGGACACTGTGCCTGTAAGTGTTAATTACTGAGCTGAGGTGTGTATACATGGACACCCCCTTTGTCCAGTTGTTGTGCTAAGCCAACCACTTATACTGCACCATCTGGTAAACATCTTACCATTTGTCAGAGTCAAACAAATGGTATATATTAAACAAATTAGTGTGCTTGAGATGCGATCATATACCCACTGGCCACTTTATTATAATCCGGTTTGGACTGACCTAATTCTTCATGCCGTGGATTCATCAAGGTGCTGGATTTTGGTTCATATTGACATGATAGCATCATTGCAGCCATCATGCATAATTTGAATCTCACATCCCAAAGGTGCTCTATTGGACTGAGATCTGGTGACTGCGGAGGATATTTGAGTACAGTGAACTCATTGTGATGTTCAAGAAATCAGCTTGAGATGACGTGAGCTTTGTGACATGGTGCGTTAGCCTGCTGGAAGCAGCCATCAGAAGTCATAAAGGGATGGACGTGTTAAACAACAGTACTCAGGTGGCCTGTAGTGTTTAAAGGAGCCCAAAATGTGCCAAGAAAATATCTTCCACACCATTATACCACCACCTCGGTCTCAGAGCAGGTTACGTGTGGGAAAATCCCAGAAGATCAACAGTTTCTGAACTACTCAGACCAGTTCGTCCATGTTTAAAGTCACCTCAGTCACCTCTCTTGGTTTGACCTTTGTCAGGTCTTCTTGACTGTGGCTACATGCTTAAATGCACTGAGTTGTATGATTGGATGATTAGATATTTGTGTCAGCAAGCATTTGTACCCAGATAATAAAGGGGCCAGTGAGTGTATTCTATGAATTAGTGTCCTCTGGATGTGCTTGTAAGTGGATTTCTCTCACCTCCAGGCAGTCACTCACCAAAGTAGTTTCACACCCTTTTTCCAACCTTTGTGCTAAGCTAAGCTTACCCAGCCAGCTGACTGCATAGACTGCAGCAAGTTGCTGCTATAGGTTTGGCACGTGTTGCCAAAATAAACTGTCTGTTTTGCTAATTTGCTAAATAATTAATTCTAAATAAATGTTTCTATGGTGTTAGTTTTATGTTTAAGGTGTATCTTATTTTTAAGAAAACACAGTGGAGCATGCAGCAGCAAATTTAATTCAGAAAAAAAAAATCAACATGAAGCGCCCTGTTGTGCACTTATTTATTCCTCATTTTAGATATTCATGAAAGACAGTGTCCACCATTGTACACACCATCAGGGTGAAGTTGAGGTAAACAACAATGTCTTTTTTTAACTTTCCAGACAGGTTCTACCGCTCTGTTCTTCGCCTCCCAGCAGGGACACCATGACGTCGTAAAGCTCCTCTTTGAATTCGGTGCCTCCACTGAATTCCAGACAAAGGTATGCATCAGTGCGCAATGATGTGTATCACGGCCTTTATAACGCTGGGTGTGATGGAGAATGCAGCAGTGCTATCATCAGACTTCAGAATGCATAATGTGGAGATAAAGAGTCAGCAGAGCATAAACAATGCTGCTCTGACTTTAACATTTTTTGTTGTTGTCATTCTTGTGTGCCCTTGTATGTTTATGTGATAGGATGGTGGCACAGCGCTCACTGTTGCCTCTCAGTATGGTCACTCCAAAGTGGTGGACATCCTATTGAAAAATGGAGCCAACGTTCACGACCGGCTGAATGTGAGGATATTTGCATTTACATCTGCAGTCTCTCGCTCTTGTTACCCCCTCACTGTACCTCTGTTAAGCCTTTCTGTCTGTCAGAAACACGATGCTGCGCATTGTCCTAGCAACTGGAATCTAGCCTCTCAGGTTTCTGCAGACTGCTGAGTCAGACATGAATAACACTGGGCAGGATTACTGTTTGTATCCTTGGTTGCATGGAAAAACAACCTGCCTCCACAAAAGTGTACTAATATGATAATGTTTTATTAATGTACTGTACTGTATGCCTAATTGGAAGCTTTTCTGAACAGATTTCCAACATCTAATCACCACGCAGCAATACTTCCCTATGTATGAGGGAACTCTTTTATTTTACAGGATGGTGCCACCCCTCTTTTCCTCGCTGCCCAACAGGGTCATGTGACTGTGATTCGTCAGCTGCTGTCGTCCGGTGCCAAGGTCAACCAAACAAGGGAGGTAATGCCCTTGTCCGTCTCTACCTCTTTAAAACACAGCTCTTCACATGCAACTTTTTCTTTTCACGTACTTCTACTTATGTCCTTCAATCTCTGCAACCACCTCCTAATCCTTCCCTCCTCCAGGATGGCACTGCCCCCCTGTGGATGGCAGCCCAGATGGGTCACGGTGAGGTGGTGAAGGTGCTTCTCTTACGCGGTGCTGATCGGGATGCTGACAGACAAGTACATTGATCTTTTAGGACTAATAAAGTACATCAAAGTCTACAAAAAGGGATTTTTACTATTGATTCTGTTCCCAACAGGACTGCTAAGCAGTCTGGAAAGCACAACATCAGCTAAGACTGGGAGGCTGCTGTCTTTCCTTATAGAAACATTTTAGAATGAATGATTTTTGATTTGTAATTAAATTAACATATTGCTTGAATTTACATTTGCATGCAGAATCTTACACTTTAATAAACAGGAGACTATCTGTTGGTGGAAACCATGTGAAAAAGTCAAAAGCTTCTGAGGAAATGCGTAACGGAAAATCGACTCATGACTTTTGCAACAATTTTATAAAAACTGTATTTTTTGTGTGTTTTTCAAGGATGGATCAACAGCACTGTTCAAAGCAGCTTTGAAAGGACACAGTGGCGTCATTGAGGAACTGCTCAAGTTTTCTCCGTCACTTGGCCTTCTGAAGGTAACACATGCTTCTGTAGAAGTTGTTTATTTTGGGAAACAGCTAGGGTCAAGAGACAGCTTGTCTAGCACTCAGGCATTTCTGCACCAAAGAAATTTGTTTGGCACAAACAGTGTGTTTTTCTCCTTTTATGGGCTGAACATCTTCAACAAGTTGTGTTTATCAGCAATGTTTAGTGGGGGCTTTTAGGTAGATTTTACCTCCTTAGACAAAGTAAAGGTGGAGATATCCTCCGTGTAAAGATCTTTATTTGACATCAATGGAAACACAGTGAGTAACATAACAGCCTTTTGCGATATGAATCCATGGAAACAACATCCCTGGGGAGGAAAAGTTATGTTTACGTTTCCAGGGATTGCAGATGGATATAGTTTGTTAGTTAAAAAAAAGAATAAATTCTAACCAAAAAGACTGGTGATAGATATTTATGTGTAGCAATGAATAGTTTTTATTTACAGTACCATGGGAATGCAAATGGAGGCAAATAAGCATCAGCATCTTCCAGGCCATAAAAATAATAACAATAAAACCCACTACTGAGAAAATAGAAACTGAATAGGCCTACGGTGTTAAACTAAAATGGCAGCATTAAATTTCATAGCTATAAAGCAAGAGAAAAAAAGATAAAAATGGGAACGAATCCATACAAAAGCCTTATGACTGTATTGTACTTCCAGCAGCTCATAAACAAAACAAAACCAGAGTTAAACAAAGCTGCACAATCATCAAAATACTATTACAAAGATAACTGTAGCAGTGTCAAACAAGCCACTCACACCACACGCAGCTCGGTGCTCAGATGACACAGAACACAGGATCAGGAGCTCCACTGACAAGCTGAGAAATATCTTCAGTGGGCAGCCAAGCACTCAGAGTGGGTCATGGCTGGGAGGCCTTAAACACAGTTATAGGGACACCAGAGGAAAGTGAGTGGATCTTCCATCCCCATTTCCAGTTTTTGTGTTAAACAAAGTTACCTGGCTGCTGATTCTCTCGTTTTATTTAGTGTGCAGATATTACAGCTCTTAATCAGTCTCATATTCTAATGCTGGGCAAGAAAGGAAGATGCATGTTTATGAAATGCCAAATGCTATTAAAGTAAAAGTAGTATGAAAGAAGGACAGTTCATATGTGTGTCTTACCTCCAGAATGGCTCGACTGCCCTTCATGCTGCTGTTTTGAGTGGAAATCTCCAATCTGTATTGCTGCTACTTGGAGCGAATGCTGACCCAGCGCTACCCAATAAGGTAAGACGACACGACGAACAGTACACAACCTAATAATTTCATTAACTACACTAATAAAAGTGCTTCTCGTCTTTCACAGGATAATGAACTCCCTGCAGATCTGACGAAGAGCGATCGCATCCTAAAGGTTTTGCGTCCAAAAATCCTAAATGGACACAGCTGATGACAACACACACGCCTGCCTTTATGCCTGCCTGTGTAAGGAGGAGAACAGAAAACAATAAGAGTCAAATCCACTCAATTACAACATGTACTTTACACGGTGCTTGCTTTTGATTGAAATTAAGCCGTCTTACGCTGAAGAAACCTGGACATACATAATATAGAGCAACACACATGTGCATCATCTCTTATTGTTCTATGCATTTATTGTGTTGTCAAATTTCTATATATTTTGCACACTATTTATTTGCCTTTTTAATAAATGTAATAAAGTGTAATTTTCTTGATTAATGCAGGAGTGTCAGTGTGCATGTTTATTATTTTACATTTGGAGGAATGTGCAGTCACTATAAAATAATCTGGTTTTGCATTGGTGTTTTAGAAATACTACAATATACTAGTTATATGATTGATACTCACCAGAGGTCAGTATTAACACACCTGTACAGTGATTTTATTCATTTCATTTTTTTTCCCTTGGGGGGTCCCTTTCAGAAATTTGAAAAACGATTATGACTATCCGCGTCTATAAAGTACGTTTGAGTAATTAAATAAATTTCCAAGGAGAAAACGTCGGCTGCTGAACTACTTCACGTCACGTGACCACCGCGGAAGTGACTCGAGTTCTTGTTGATGCGGAAGTGAGGCAAAGCTTTGGGAATGTTTGTTTTTAAAGTTGTTCGACGGTAAAGCAAATGTAACCGATAATACAGGAGTTTAAAAAAGAAGAAGGGAGCGAGGTTACAGCTTTATTTGAAAAAACTTGGTTCGACATAAAAACAGCTAATGGCGGGCAGTAATTTACAGGTGAGTGACAGACATTTACCGACGATGATTACACAAGACTGTCTACTCAGATATTATTAACGCGGCTTTTCGTTAAACAAGCAAACTGGGGCCTTGAATTACTAGAAATAGCTTTTTCAGAGACTAAAAATAAGGCAACTTAAAAGAATGTTTAGCTTAAATTGCCGTAAGATGTTTCATGATCATAACTAATGAAAAAAACGTGTATTGAATCACTGCTAATGTTTCATGGATTAAGAAACTTTAACATCATACAGGCTTTCTTATAGTGAAACATTTGATTTAGGTGTTTTTACAGTAATGAAAGGCAGGAAAGTAAATTTAATAAATTATTTTACTTACATAAAGTTACTTTTTAATGTGTCTGCCTCAGGGCAGAGTTGGACCTTTTACAGTTATGAAAAATGTGTAATTTAAGAAGGTTTTGTTTTCCTTTTCTTGTCCCCTCAGATGTTTCCAGTAATCCTTAAACAGGTCCCACCCACTGTATGGGAAGCACTGGACTGAATTATCAATATTAAAAAAATAAACCTAAATCAAAATGCTGTCTATAATCAGTGTGCCCTAAAATTTAGTATCTTCAGTTGCTTATTTATAATACTTCTGAATGCTTTGTGCTGCCTTGTAATTCAACACTCTATGGCTTACCTGCATATATGACCAAGCATATAATCAAGAAGCACAAACAACCAAAAGGATTGAGAGATCCAGTAAAAATGTTACTTACTGTGTATAAGCCCTTATTAGAAAGTTGTACCGTTGATCCTTCTCCTTCATTCATGTTTATTTTCAGAAAGCTATAGATCTGGCCAGCAAGGCTGCAGAAGAAGACAAGGCCAAAAACTATGAAGAGGCCCTCAGATGCTATCAGCATGCAGTGCAATACTTCCTTCATGTTGTTAAGTGTGAGGAACTTGTGCCATTTCTGGATTTATGCATCTATTGTTGTATTTTCAATTCCACTTTCATTCCACATGAACGATCGAAGTCACTTTTTGTGATGTTACCTCTGCAGATGAGGCGCAGGGCGATCGAGCGAAGCAGAGCATCAGGGCGAAGTGTGCCGACTACCTGGACAGAGCTGAGCAGCTGAAGCAATATCTGAAGAAGAAGGAGAATACTCCTCCAGCTAAGCCTGTCAAAGTATCTGGTGACAAAGGGTGAGAGTGATCAGTAAATCTGAGCACGAGTTCAACTCACAGTATTTGCTGCCTTGTTTACTATTGGAGCTTTGTTCTGCAGGTTGGGTTACTTACTGATAAAAAAAATGCAATTTGGTATAACTCACAAACACGCAGCTTAAAGCAGATAACTCGTAAGCTGGAGAGGAAATGGCATCTTACATTTTACTATTGATCATTAATTGAAGAAAATAAAAACAACCCCAGGTTTCAGTTCAGAGCTCTGTTGAGCCGAGTATTCCTTTCACTTTAACTAGTAATGACTTCGTGGATTTGTTCACAAACAAAATTTTAGAAATTAGAGAAAAAATGATTCATCACCATCTCAAAAACTTATCTTCATGTTCGTCTGCTTTCAGCACTGCTGGTACTTGTTTACACTATCTTGCTCCAATTGATCTTTCTGAGTTAACTTAAATCATCACCTCCTACAAACCATCAGAACCACCAATCTCCAGAATCAGAATCAGCTTTATTGTTAGTACATGTCGTCACATATAATGAAAATTGCATTCCAGAACACCCATCCATGAGAGTACAAACAAAGGGGAGGCAGTGGTGCTGTAGGTGGGCGCTTGTCATGCAACCGGAAGGTTGCTGGTTCGAGTCCCGATCTGAGCACATGCTGTCGTGTGTCCCTGGGCAAGACACTTAACCTAGTGCGAATATGGTTGTGTGACTGGTGACGGTGGTGGTCAGCTGGCAGCCACGCTTCTGTCAGACTCCCCCAGGGCAGCTGTGGCTACATTAGTAGCTCACCACCACCAAGTCTGATTGTGGAGTGAATGAATGATGCCCGAAATTGTAAGCGCTTTCAGTTCTCTGGTAAGAGAAATAAAGCGCTATATAAGACTAATGCATTATTATTATTATTATTATTATTATTAAACAAAAACAAAAGACAGGGAAGGCTGTGGTAATGCAGCTGATACCAGAGCTACCATTTTAGCAGGAACAAGCAAGCAAAATGGACAGGTTCAAACGAAATTCGATCTGCGTTGTGCTCATAGGAGCACCTCACAGGGTTCCGAAAAAAAACAGAAAAAAAAGCAACAGAGATGAGACGGTGATGAGGGGCATTGTGGAGCCGAGTGCTTGCTCATAGGGGGTCGTTTTGACTGTTGGGTTTTCTCTGTAATTATTGTAGGGTCTTTACCTTACAATAAAAAACACCTTGAGGCAACTGTTTGTTGTGATTTGGCGCTGTTTAAATAAAATTGAATTGAATTGAATTTTATCCTAATACTAGTGGACAAAGTTGTGAGTTATTTAACTTTAATTAGTTATGTTGAAATTCTAAGTACGTTATTTTTAACGGACTGGGACAGAGATCAGTTTAAATCTGTAATTCCATTTATTTATTCATTACTTGTAAAGTTTGATCTGTGAAAGATCAAACTTTGCCTCCTTGTAAATTCTTAAATCTTTAGTCTTAAACTTTGCACTGACAAAAGTTCTCTCGGAGGCACCATCGATCAATCTGCATCCACTCAGGTGATTTAATCAGCAACAGCGGGAAAAATTATTGGAGCGACTGTGCAATAATACTTATGTATAACTTTTAACACGTAAACAAATCATTTTAATTAATCGCTTTCCAGCCACTAGCTGCATTTAATCAACACTTAAAGTAGTTGAAGAAAGAGCATCTGTAAGCCAGCCTGTATTTATCTATAAATGGATGAGTAAGTCGCATTTAATCAGGCGTCAGCAGCGTTTTTATACTACGTTAAAATTTTCTCCTTCAGTCCATTAAACGTTTCCACTCAGCTAAAGGCAGCAGGACATGTATGATAATACACCTGCAGTGTTGCTCTGCCATTATGCACGATCGCCCACTTGCCTTTAAAGTTTTTAAATCACCTGCAGATGAAAGCAGATTACTTCGACAAAACCACGCTGAGTTGTACACACTCAGACAGGTCACTCTGCCAATTATGTTTTATTACTGAAATGCATTATATAGCAGACACTGCTGTGTCACATTTTAAAGCTGTGTTGTGACAGAAATTATATTCTGCACTCTGCTCCTTGTGTGCTAAAACATGATTTCCCGAAGATGTGAAGTGTGAATGACTCAGTCTTTTTAGAGAAATTAGGACTGAGGATGTGATTTATTGATCTCTTAACTCCTCCAGTCTGTATCCGACTTCAGAAGGCTTTTTTTTCCACTTTGTGTTTCTGCACATTCATAATGCAGAGAGCAGATGTGCTTGAACCCTCAAAGTCTCAGTACCCAAGATCCACCAAAGTGCACTCGTGAAGTTAAAGGCAGCCCTTTAACTACACACGGCCCTTTTGGTACACTCGCAGTTGTGGGAAGCATTGTTTATTAAAATTATCAATTGAACAATATCATAATTTTCTTTTAAAGTGCATATTTTTTAAATCTTTGTCGTGAACTCTCCAGAAATCTGTGACTCTGTTTTATTGAAATTATTATCAAATTATAAGTGTAAGTAGTGTGTGTAAGTGTGAAGTAATGCTATTTAAACATATTTTACTTGTTGATTTTTGATGTTGGTGGCTCTCCCTTTGCTGGTAAAGTGTGCCACCTAGTGTTCTGGTTGAGAAGTCACATATAAGAGGGTCATTAATCAGCAGTTTGAGAAGGAAGGATGATCTTTTAAATTTAGTTTGTATCTTTTTTTTGGAATATTCTTCATTAAGTTTGATTTCTCAATTCGTTCTGCAGAAGTAAGATGTATCATCTTGTGAAAAAAGTGAAGGATCATTCATGAGTTTTTTTTTCTTTTTCTTTTAGGAATGAAAGTGACGAAGGAGACGACTCAGAAAAAAAGAAGTTCCAAAATCAACTGTCAGGTGCAGACTGCTGTCATATGATTTAATGACACGTCACGAAATGGCAAATGCTTTGTTTTTTCTCAAACTCGTTTATTTTACAGGTGCCATTGTTATGGAAAAGCCAAACGTCAAGTGGGATGATGTAGCTGGACTTGAGGGAGCCAAAGAAGCGCTAAAAGAAGCTGTTATCCTGCCCATCAAATTCCCGCACCTGTTTACAGGCAGGGAGAACACAGGCCAAGCTTTACACCTTCTGAAAGTGCTGTGAATGTGTGTGTTTTGCTTTTTTAAACTGCAGCTGTTTCTGTAGGAAAGCGAACACCTTGGCGGGGGATCCTTCTGTTTGGCCCTCCAGGAACAGGCAAATCCTACTTGGCCAAGGCGGTGGCCACAGAAGCTAACAATTCCACCTTCTTCTCCATCTCTTCCTCCGACCTTGTGTCTAAGTGGTTGGGAGAAAGTGAAAAGTGAGGCCCAGGTTTTCTATCCAGTGACAAAGTCAGGAATATGACAAACTGGTTGTCCCAAAAAAAAAAAAACATAATTTTTTTCCCCACTTTTGTTTGTCTTTAGGTTGGTGAAGAACTTGTTCTCGTTAGCCAGAGAACACAAACCGTCGATCATTTTCATTGACGAGATCGACTCCCTCTGTGGCTCCAGGAGCGAAAATGAGAGCGAAGCAGCTCGCAGGATCAAGACGGAGTTCCTCGTCCAGATGCAGGGTGAGCAAGAAGAAACACATTTGGGCCAAAAGCTGGAAAGGTGTCATTTACGTTTAAGAAGTGCGATAGGCTGTGGCTCATGGTTCCAGTACTGACAGCTGATTGTTTTGATGATTATTTTCTATTAAAAAATATATGGCTATAAGAGGTCACAGATGAAAGTCACCAGTTTATGTTCATTTTATTAGAGCAACATCACAAAAACATGAAAATGTGGCGCGTTTTCTCCTTTCAGGTGTTGGTAATGATAATGAGGGAATCCTGGTCCTGGGTGCAACTAACATACCGTGGACGCTGGACTCCGCTATCAGGAGAAGGTCAGCTCGACTTGTTTCTATACAAATAGCCCCTACATAATCACCTCTCATGTTATCCAGTCCTGCTTTCCATCAGTGTTGTGTGAGATAACAACTGGGATTTAAGAGGCTTAATGCTTCATAATGGTTACGTGAACCTCTTGTCTGCGTCTTAGGTTTGAAAAGCGAATCTATATCCCTCTGCCGGAGGAACACGCTCGTTCCTACATGTTTAAACTGCATCTGGGCTCCACCCCCAACGACCTGACGGAGGCTGATTTTGTGACTCTGGGTAAAAAGACAGACGGCTACTCCGGAGCTGACATCAGTATAATCGTCAGGGATGCCCTCATGCAACCTGTCAGGAAGGTGCAGACAGCCACTCACTTCAAAAAGGTAAAAGCACAGTAACTGCTCCCTGACGTGCTCTTATCATAGAAAGAGTGGACTCTTATAAATGCCCCGGTGTTCGCATGAATAACAAATAGACTGTTTCACTGTACAGAGCGTTATCGTAGGTCCTTCTGCTGCTGCCAGACTTTATGAGCAGCACTCACACAGCAGACGATTTACCATTCACTATTCTACTTATTTCACTTAAAATAAAGCACAAGTATTTATATATTTTATTCTTGATTTAGTACTGAGTGTTCTGTTGTCTCTTTGCAACACTGTCAATTTATTGTCATATTTCTAAATGCAAGAAAAACTGCCTAGGAATGATCTTACCTTTACATACAGTTAGATTGATTGTATTTATATCAGATCGATGTCTACAGTTTGTTTCTATCACACACACCATCTGCACATACTAATTCAGGTTCGAGGATCAGCATGGAACAATCCTGGCGTCGTGGTGGATGACCTGCTCACTCCGTGCTCACCTGGAGATCCCAACGCCGAGGCGATGAGCTGGATGGATGTCCCTGGAGAGAAACTTCTAGAGCCAGTTGTGTCCATGGTAAGAAAAGGCTCACTCACTAGTTGATCTGAAAACCACAGGAAAGCAGTCAGGCCAGCAGCTCGGCAAGCTGACTGAAGGCTAAAAGATGATCAGAATCTTCTTTTTTTTTTTGCTTTATATTAAGTCAAAGATAAAGTCTATTATGTAAATTATTTATCACTTTCTAAATTTTCCTTTGCCTCGCAATCTGTCAGTATTACTCGCAAACAGTGATCGGAATCTACTCTGACCTCCCAAACACTCTCTGTGCAGGCTGACATGCTGCGGTCGCTAAGCAACACCAAGCCGACAGTGAACGAGCAGGACTTGGAGAAGCTGAAGAAGTTTACGGAAGATTTTGGTCAAGAGGGCTAATAATACTCTAAATATCTCTCTAGGATAGGACTGTAACTATCATCTTTACTGTCAGTTATGCTTCTGATCATTTGATTCAGCTCTTCAACTCAGTTATGTGTCAAATATGGTGGAAAATGTCACAGGTTAAATGGGCCGAAGCTCATATATTCATAGCCTTACAACTGACGAGAAATATTCATCTTTATGTCAGAGTGGTGGATGTTTTACTCAACCAACCAGTTGGTGAATCAACTGTTTCAGCCATGTTAATGTATTGATCCACTGAGGTTCATGTTTACATTCTTTTTTAAGGGTTTTTCATATTTCTTTAACTTATTTCAAACTAACGCCTTTCTTAGCTACATGTGTGCAGTGTGTGTGATGGCCACAGTGGGTAGCACCTTTCCAACACTACACACTGTCGTCACCCAAAGCACGTTGTACTGCCATTAACAGAGCTAGCATCACGGTGGGCCTTTAATCTGAAATCTGTGAACACTAGCAGTCTTTTTTTTTTCCCACTGCAAAGTTATTAATATCTTCAACAATCATCTTCTGGGGTTTCTACTGAAATGCAATAATACTAATGAAATCATTTTAAAATTCAGATTCTTTGCACCCCCCCCCCCAATCTTCTTATTAAATCATTGTGACACCTTCAGCTCTGCTTCTAAACTGTCCCACTGTTCTGAGTTATTTATAAACTAACATGCTCCAACTGTGCTGCCTTTAAACGTTTCTTTTGGGTTTGCTGGGATTGCATGAATTTAAAAAAAAGGTCACTTGCACTTTTCTTGTATTCTACTGGATATGTTCTGTGAACAGAAATCTCAGGGTTAAATAAAGGAAACAAAACATTAACTTTGTGAATATGTTTATTTGTTAAAATACATCTCTTAGTTAACTATCATATTTATATATTTCTAATGTAGGGTAAATCGTAAATTAATTGGTACATCTGAGTAAATTATTAATTTCACAGCTACAAACAAATTAAGACCTGTAGAAAAAATGACAAATTTTAAGCTTCTTGCAAAACAAAAATTTCTTATACATCTCAATTTAGTATCAATAATAATTAAAACATCTGTTTGAAATGCAGACGAACGTGTTTTCCACTGAGCGTAAGTTCAGATTTCATTAGCAGTCATAATTTATATTAGAAAAATAAGTGTTCACGCCAATTGAGAACATTTATCTGATGAGTGTTGGTAAATCTAAACACAAAAAAACCACCTCAAACACACTTTAAAAACAAAAGTATGCTTTAACAGCTGCCAGTGAAAGAAAGAACATAAACGGTGCATATATGAATCTAAAGGAGTGATGTCCCTTTTCACTTTCACGCAGAATCTAACGAGTCCGTCAAACCGCTTCTGCTGCACTCAGTGATTATTGCTTCGTGTGCAACAGTCATCTGAGGCTGCTTCCACCGCTAATTACTTAACGACAGGCTGCAAATTCACAACGAAAACATTAAAATAACAAAACTCACAATAAACAAACACAAAATCAGTGAAAAAAACCAAACAAAATAAAAACATCTGTGCACCATGAAATTGGGAACCAAGCGAAGTGAGAGGACCTGAAGTGTTCATGAAAGGAGTAGTGTATTTCCTGTCATTGCAACAACTCTCTGGGTAATACTTATATTAGATCATGTTTTTTGGTTAAGAACATTCATATTCAAACAACACAAAAATGCTGGTAAACAGCAACAGAGACTATATATGAAAGTGCTAAGAGTAAATAGTGAGTGATTCACTGCACATCACAATCATGCTTCATAGATTTAGCCCAACAGACGTTTCCTTCTACCTCACATGATGATACAGAAAAGAGGCCATATGATGTGAATACGGGGGGGGGGGGGGGTTGGGCGGTGG
>VOQJ01014520.1:42073-62888 GCA_015052665.1 Apistogramma diplotaenia | reverse complement strand
CAACACAAGAGCAGCTTTGGATGATTTAAAAAAAACGATACAATTTATTTTTCAGATACAATTTATAGAAAACAGTACAAAAAGTCACATTGAAACAGATACAAACCCACAACCATTACCTAATGACCTTGGGAACATGCTGGTCTCAAATGAGCACAAACTCCACATCATCCACAAATCAGTGTAACACTCAAAATACCACATATAGCCATATGCAGTATACACAGCACAAACTGAGCTTACAGGCAAAACTCTCGTCTTACATGTGCAGCTGTCAAATATTTTTGCCTCAAACTAACAAAGGCACTTTTGTCAGTCCAGTCTGAAAGGTCTCAGCATCCACACCCTGCTGCATCTTCCTTGATTATGGAAGTCCTGGCGTTCACAGCATTCTTACTTTGGTTTACATGAACATGTTACACACAAAAGGCAGGAGAAGGAACAAACACTGATGCGCTTCAACCTGTCAGGTACAACAAATAGGAAATTTCAATCTATGCAAATATACACCTTAAAAATGGCCACAGATCCGCAGTACTCAGAGTGTAAAACAGAACACACCAAAGACAGTCAAACAGCCAGAACTGGACTGCAAAGAGACCATTCAAATTTATTTTGATTTCAGTTCAAGCCTGTAATTTTCCCCATAGAGACTATAAATACGCCAACACACAAACTGAGGTGAACTAAAAAACAAACAAGGAATTCAACATACAGAACCCACAATATTTAAAATCTTCAGTATATACAAAATATTCTGCTTTGTTTTAAAGGCACAATGTGAAGATAAAGTATGCATGGAGGTCATCCTGGGATGGTAGGTGAAAGCACCAAATGCAGAGACTCATTCAAGTCTTTAGACCCAGAACGTCACAGTTGGTGCTCTGATGCTTCACACTTTCCCGTTTTTGCACAGGGGACGTGTATTATGATGTAATAATTATGTACAACTATGTACCATGTTACAGCTGCTGAGTATAACCACAGCACAAAGAGACTGATTGCTGGCAAATTAATACACACAAGGAGACGTGTGTGTGCTCAAACATCATCACCTGTGGTAAATGCCACTACCGCTGCCTTTCAAACTGCATGATAAAGTAACACAGGATGCAACATATTGTAGAAAGAAACATGCATCATTGTGACATTCTGAGGGTCTGTAGCATCATCATCACTACCAGCACAGACCTTCAGCCTAAAATAGACCCACATCAACTCAGCAAATTTGAACAAGACATTGAACCATCTCGTTTCTGGATGAAGGCATCATCAGACAGTAGATCTCAGCAACCATCAAAGCTGCCAAGCTAAACTGATTTGATCCCACTTGTCACCACTGATGTTCCACAGAGCGACGTCTTTCTCAGCAGCAGCTGACTACCATGGAAACGGATCAAGGGTCTACCTGTTGGACGACTCACAACTAAACCGACCTGCTGTGCAACAGAGACACTTACCTGCCTTGCTGCTTCTTCACCAATAAATACAAAGGAACTATTCACAAACACAAATAAAGCCTCATATACACAAATTAATGTACAGCACAGCTAAAAGCAGCTAACTAGCCACTGTAAGTGTTCTTTTTCACCTCAACTGCGGCCACGAGAACTAAAGACAGCGCATGAAGCGCGCAAGTTCTTAAGTCAATATAAGGCAAGCCAGACAAACTTGTGGCATTACAGTGAACGTGGGATAAAACTCCACCCAAACAGAAAAACCAGGCTGAGGGAAGTCCTAACTAAAGGGCCCCTCTGTTGCATACATATAAAACTATCCAGCAGACCAGGCTGATCCCTGGTGTGACGTCTCCCATACTGCTACAACAAAGCTTAAAAACATTCCACTGAATTACAGCTACTATTAAAAAGGTATTGCATTTTAACTGCAATAGTGAAAGCAAATCTCCATGAAGCCAAACTAGGTGAAAGGTGAGGCATTGCTCTGACTCACCTCCCCACAAGCCTTACGAGGAAAATGAGGCAGCGTCCTTTCATTATTCGAGGCTTACCCGACATTCCATCTCACACCTTACAGAAAGACATTATGAATTAAATAATTTATCGCGTCATTAAAAACAGAAGCATTTCTCGATTCGAACAATTCAGCAGTTCTGATGCCGCGTGTCGGTTTTATAGTGTAACGAGGTTCTCGGCCATGTAGCAGAGGCTGTAGAAGTTGCAGCCTATGCAGCAGAGGTTGCACAGAGAGGACACCAGTCTGTAGAGCCACAGGCGGTTGCTGAGGTGTCTGTATTTGATATCCGTCTCGCAGAGCTTGGCGTAAGCTTCGCGGTTAGACGACAGCCCGATATCCTGACCCAGTCCGCACGCCTGTTCGATAAGATGCATGTCAGCCATGATCTCTGATGTAATCTGGCCAAACCACTGAGCGTTGATGGCCGAAACGGTCACGGACACAAAGAAGATGAAAATCTGCAGGCGGAAGTGGAGGAACAGATTTAGGAGATGCTCCAAAAATGAGTGTCGTGCAATTTAATGATGCGAAAAAAAACAACAACACGCCTGAAAGGATTCTCTGTCATCCAACATGTCACTGGGGTGATAGACGGCGTAGATGGTGAGGTTAAAGAAAGCGCAGGCTGAACCGAGGTGGAGGTAGAACGGGACCAGACGACTCTGAATGAAGCCATACGTGTGTCTGTTCAGGTGGTTGTTCATCACAAAACCTGGGTAGAATTAAGGACACATTAACTCTGCAGGGGAAATTCCCGCTTCTCAAGAAACAGAAATTTTTAAGTTACTGGCATAATATGAACCAACATGAAGCAGACTGAAAGCCAACAGGAGGCTCAGCTGCTGCAGCGGATTGTAGGTCACCACTGCTGCAAACCGTGTAGCCGAGTATGTGAAGGCCATTACTCCACAAGCAAGGAATGTACACGCCTTAATTCAGACAAAGGCAATGTGTACCCTGTACTTCTGTGTGTGTGAGCAGGTACCCACTTGAAATGAACGTGACCCAAATCTGCATCCCCCAATAAGTGGAGATGAGAATCAGCTGCAGCAGCTTCACAGTGAAGGTGGGTTCTTGGTCAGTGGCCATGCTTTCTCCACAGCCTCCCTTCTCAGGTCTGGTCTCCAACACAGTGTGCAGCCCCGTCTGGATAGGTGGTAATGCCTCTTTTCCCCCCACCTTCTTTGAATGGGGATCACTTGCAGGTGCACTCTTCTGCAAACATGCAAAATCAAAGTGCCGTGAACTACAACTTTTGGTCTCAAACATTGAATTACAGATATCCAGACTCAATCTAGAACACTTAAGAAGAATACACCTTTTATTACAGGCACAGACCGTAAAATAACATTACTTCCCTCGCTGCTGAAACCTTAAATACTCCAGGAAGTTTCCCGATGTGGCTGAGGACACTGTTCAAGTTAATCTGGAGCATCGGCGCTGCAGATAAAACCACACATGGAACTTCAGCTAAAACGCGGAAATGCTGTATATTATTTTCCATAATGGAAAACCGACAGCTGCTTGAACTTTTAACGACGTGTGGCTTTAAGAACCCTTCAAAGTCACCTTTACAACAGTAGGTTGCGGCTAACGAAAAGCTGCGGGTTAGCTGCAGTAACACAGTTACACCGAGTGACAGCTAACAGGTCGCTAAGGTTAACTGTGGGACTCCTCTTCACTTTATAAAACTTTTCCTTAAAAGCTAACCGAGATCGTCATAATTCTAAACAGAAACGTTCAAACTTTAATGTCTGAAACGCCTAAAAACCTACCTGTGTTGCCAAAATGACTTCCGGCAGCTTGCCGCACTTGACTTTATAGTAAACTTACCAAACCGGCTGGCGCCGCCGTGATAATTAGAAGAGGGCGGAACAGCAGGCTTGTCCCCTGGAAAAAAAATTCCGTGTAGTCTAAACAGCAGATACTGGTTCCACATCAACATCTTCGGGTAAAAGTTTCTATCATCTCTGCAGTTAAAAAAAAAAACTGTGGTGAAAAGTTGTCTGCCTGAGTATATGTTATATAAATACACTCATATTTTTTGTTGAAGGGGTGTTGTAATTGTTTTTTTTTAATTAATTTTTTAATACAGTCCCCAGTCATAGGTATTTGCATAATTTGGCTACACAGAATGGATTTGGGGTAAGAACCTACGGATGTAGCTTGGTGGGGCCCATGTGGAAGTGTCTTGAACCCGCATTCTATGTTAAGGCCAGCAGAGGGCGACAGCTGTGGCTGCAGAAATTCCAGTCCTATTGAAGTCTATGGGAACATGGCATTCTGACTTGACCTCTGTAAACCCTTTCCTGTTGAATTTGTGGAGTCACTCATTTATTTTCGGTCATATAGAATACAAAATTTAATTTATTTAAAAAATCTTGTTCATACTAATTTCAAAATGGAGGATTTTCTGTGGCAGAAAATTGTAAATTAATTTGTTAACGACTTGTCAGTCACAAGTCAGTAGCCAGTGAACGTGTGGTTTCAGTCAGACCCCTAATCACTTTTTTCTCTTTTCTTGCAACCATGATGGCAATGATGGAAACGCTAATCTTGTGGCTTCAAAATTTTCGTTTTTAAACTCATGTTTTGTGGACATAAAGTTGATTTCCTGTCTAATTCACGTGCTCTGCCCCCTGGTGACAGTAAGCAGCTACAACATGTAGAGGACTGAGGTTTGTATGTTCCAGCTGTGAGCTACACCTCAATATTTGTTAGGAGCAAAGTCATGAGGATGATCATTATTGTTTTAATTAAATGTTAGACAGTCCTGGGGAAACACTTTAACCTGACCCTGATATCAAAATAAGTTACTATTTTTTTTTTTTAGTTAATTTTTTTCTAAAACACTGAAAGCATGATGCATTATAAAAATGTGTGCGCCAGGCTAATCGGGAGGACATGTCTCCAAAGTTTATGACACTTAATGGAACAATAAGACCAAGGAGCCAAACAGGAAAAAGTTGCACAATATGAATATGACTTAAACATGACATTTTCACATCAATACACATCAACTGTGTATGGAAAAAAGAAACAAAAACAATCACAAAAAGACATTCATGACAAAAACACCCTCGCTTTTGGCCTCCACGTTATTGTTTCCAAAAATATGTATATCTGTAGAAAAGATCAGTCCCACTTTGCGGACAGAAGCTTCATTCGTCTGTGACACACGGCTGAATTCAGGCGGGAGAGAGCGGTTAGTGTCGGGCAGATTTACAGATTTTGTCATAAACTTCTGGAAAGGCCTTGTTGCAGCCTAATTCGTTTCTCAATCTGTGGTAGAGCTGTCCGTCAAACATCTCCCAGAATTCCTCTCGTTCCATGTACACATCTGCATACAACATCTGGAACCTGCGTGCCCACGAAACAGCGCGGAAATGCAAAGAGAGCTTGTGACACTTTCATAACGGCTTCATTTTGGATGCTTCATTTCATTTTTTTTCGTTTCAGGTGAGACTTACCCATGAACATCTCTGACAAACTTCTCCAGCTGACGTGTTGATGCTTTAGCTTCAAAATGTTTGACTTGAGGTTCCCCGTAAGCCCCAATATCTACATACAGCTCCTCCTCTTGACCTTTAGGGTGAACCATGCCTCTGCCCGGTGGCAGCAGGAATGGACACAACCACAGCGGGTACACCTGGAACAATACAATCCATTATTTAAGCAGGAGGACCTCATACATAAACAGATCCATATTGGAGTCTTACTTCAATGTCCTTGTGGAAATGTGTGATGGCATCCTGCAGATGCTTCATGGGTACCAGCATGTCCTGGACCACGTGATGCTGCTCGTAGAGACGTCTGACGGTTTCTCCCTGCGTGAGCTTCAGCAGAGAGATCTTGGGAGGAACCATCCAGCCGAAGAGCCAGCGGAATATGGGGTTGTTGCCGAATGGAATAATATCCTGCAGAAATCATACCTTTTAGTGAACGTATGCAAGCTAACAGCCATAAATTTAACTCACCACAGATTTATAGCTTTGAAATTCACTTTACTTTATTAATCGTTGCTACATTTCAACTCCATTTCGACTTGATTGTCTTAGTCAGTTTAGTTGCTTTTACTTTTATGTCACTTTTAATAATTGATTTGTGTTTTATGATCACAGATGTCCCGGGAGGAGACACGCACCCCTTTGGGGTTGTGCTGGGAAGTGCATCTGGTCTGGAAGTAGCTACAAATTCCACACATATGTAGAATTTCAAGTTAAATGAGAAACAGAACACACCATCTTACTCTCATCTATCAGTCCGTAGCCCAAAATTTGAAGTAAAAAGTAATCAGGTTGAAACATTATTTAAAATATTATTTAAAATGCCTAGATGCAACAGATCTTCAGCTGCACAGAGAACCGTGGGCCAGAACAATCAGCTGGATTATGCAGTAGGACACCGGGGTAGTTTCTGCACCCTGCATTTGACAAAATATTGATTCTGGCATATCACATAGCACAGTAGGAAGAGTATTGGCTACAATCCTCTTATTTTCCACTAGAGGGCAGCGCCAACACACCAGTCACTGACGCCACCATGTCCAACACGACAATGATTCCTATCACAGATCGTCAGTAAGTGATTTAATCATAATCAAGTCATAATTGAGCCCCGTTCCTGCCTGTTTTTCTCCTGCACTGTCAACAAACCCGAAATCCTTTTGGAAAAACAGAGCGGCCGAAAGCCCAGAGGTGACTCATCTAAATCTGTCGAACCAATACAATGCATAATTCATCACACCATTTACTCTCGCAGAAACAAAGGATGCCCAGCCTTTCTCACTAATGGCTAATGGTGTGTGAGGGAGAGAAACTGAGAGAGAGGATGCATTAGAGAAGAAAGACAAGTTGATAAGATGATGACGAGCTAAAAATGTGACAGGTATATGCAGCCTCTCAGTATAATCCCAAAGCTCGTGGAATCACGGCTCCGTTGTGACAGTATGTGCGTGAGTACCTGAAGTTCCCAGAAGATGCTGCGTGTATGTCTGTGATAGTAGTGTCTCAGAGGGATATACTCCACCCCGGCCTCTCCTCTCCTCAGGTAGGCCTCTACGTGCTTAAAGAACCAGGGTTTGAAGTGCAGGCCGATTCTGTTAATCTGACGTCGCCGAGGAAACGGGGAGGTTAATGTGATCACACAAATGAGAACAGATCTGAGCGCAGTCAAATCAACCTTACCTGGTCAGCCTCCGCGTGGTCCGTCATGGTTCCGGTCATGATAACAGCACTGTGCAGGCTGTACTGGATTCCTTCAACAAATGTGTTCTGCTTGTTCTCTGAAGCTTCAGTGAAGCGTTTGCAGATGTCCTCCAGCCGTCTGACTGGCTCGTAGCGCAGCTTCACCCAAGGCTTAGCTGGGACTATTTTAATCTCAGCAGCAACGAGGAACCCCAGAGTACCACAGGACCACGGGATGGCATGGAACAGATCCGAGTTCTCCTCCTGTTTGAAGAAGAAGTTATTTTCTTCTGAGGACGACTGTGGTCCCGGGCAGCGTTGCTGGCAGGATATTTCTCTCAAATGTTCTCACATGCTTTACGGCAGCGACCACTTTATCTTCGCAACACACAACTGTGATGCACCACAATTTATTTGTCTGATAAAATTGTGACTACCCGAAAGAAAAATGTAAAAAATAACATTAATGGCTACGTAAGGTCATCACACAGTATGAGTGGAAGGATGGCATACAACCCCACTAAACCCCCTCCAGAATACAAGCTTCTGGACTCAGAAATGCATCAACATGCCACACAAAATCAATACTCACCTCTGTGCAGCGTACTAAACTGCCGTCAGCTAGAATCACTTCATAGGCAACACAGATGTGCTGAAACAGCCCATAAATATGGGACGACGACTCGATGCCTGTACCCATCACCAACCCACCTGAGAGAGGAGGGAGGATCAAAAAATGCTCTTCAGTAATTCGATTTCTACCCGGGTGAGAACAGCAGCAGAGAAACACACGAGCAGACAGGAACATGTGCCTGCTGTGTGTGTGTGTGTGTGTGTGTGTGTGTGTCTGTGCCAGTGCGGACATGAGGATAAATGAATGTACTGCGGCCTGATTGGAAAACATTAGGCTGTTGATGCATAGTTTATAACATCAGGAAATCCATTATGAAACCCAATCCAGGGGTGCTTCCAACACTGCAGCCATTTCCTCCCAGTTTCATCTTTTGAGCTACAACATCAGTCCTCTAACGCGATTAGAAAAGTCGTTGGGGCTCTAAACAGGATGCAGTGAGTGATGGAGGAAATGCAGGCTTTACATCAGTGTGGACGTCACCGGTTCATGTCAGGGGTAGCTGCGGCTGGTCATCCAACTCGACGGAGGTAGACACTCGGCGGTTTGTTCCCTTGCTGCTCCAGCATGCATGCCAAAGTGTGCTTGGGCAAAAATACCGAGCCCAGAGTTGTTCACATGTGTTCATCATAGGAGTGTGAATGTGTGTGAATGACACGTGCTGAATAAAGGGCTCATATAGAGTACAAAGGTCCAGCCCAGCTCTCTTTTGCTTTTTGCCACTCCATGATTCCAAGGAAAATAAGGCACAACATACCCACAGTGAGGTCATCCAGCTCTGGCAGCACTGGCAATGTCCAGCCAATGGAGTTGAGGAGAGCAGTGACTTGACCCATGTTGGCCAGAGGTTCAACTCTCACCACCTAAAAAAAACAAACATCCCTTTGAGTAACAATCCACCAGCAGGCTCCCCTTCACTTCAGGGGTCGCCACAGCAGATCACCTGCCTCCATCTCTCCCTGCCCCCTAACATTCCCCTCTGCCACACCAACCCTCTGCATCTCCTCCGGCACTACATCCACGACTCAGACGTCTCAGTAGTCGCAGGAGTGTGAATGTTAGATAATAAAGCACTTAGCTTAGTTACACATGGAAGTGCTCGTATGAATGTGGTGTGAAAGGGTAAATGCAAACGTGTTGTATAAGTGCTCTGAGTGCTCAGTTAGAGTAGAAAAGCACTATATAAGAACTCGTCCATTTACCATTAATTCCAAGGAAAAAACAGTCCTATAACAACCAGACTGAAACCAAGAAGAGAGACCACATCTCCCACAACTCCAGCTTCATCAGCCATTCATAAGAGTAACTTTAGTAACTTAATAAGCTTTAGCACTCATCTAAAGACACACCTCTTGCTATGAAGTGATCTCGAGACGTAGCTTTAACTTAAACCTCATTTGTTGCCGTGCGTTGTTGTTTGTGTTTGCATGCTGAGACCACTGTTAGCTTCTTTTGGCGGCTCCCTTATTTATAGTGTCGCCACAGCAGATAATTGATTTGGCAGACTTTTGAAGCAGGATGTCTTTCCTGCTGTGACCCTCCCAGGAATTTGTGCCTCTTCCCGGTTTCAAAACGTGGATCTCTTGAGTGAAACGATGCGTGAATTAATAGTAATACTGGATAAGATATTAAGCTAAGCCAGAAAACCTTTAATAATGGCTCAGGTCTATTTAGACTTAACACTTAAAGTCAAGTATGACTCTCAGCAGTGGCTCAACAACTGGTGAAGCCGATGTAACGGCGCCCAGTCAATGGTGTTTCATCACTTACTAACATTTTTGATTGATCTCACAAATATGAAACACTGTATTTGTTGCGCACTCGTACCTGCCTCTTTGTGTCCACCTCCAGAATGTCCATCATGTTGATCGTGATGTTCTTGTGCGTTTTCTTGTACTTGCCCACTCTGAGGGAAACGGTGAGCCAGCCGGGGCGACCTGTACACATATAGGTCTTACCACCCTCCTTTCTCCACTCGCGCACCTGAAATGTGTCAGAATTTGTGATGGCGATGACCTGGTCATCATCCGTGAGGTAACACTGGATACACTTTGACAGACTATTTACTATTTTTACACAGTTCATTTTGAAGGATTTATTTTTCACAAGACAAGTTTTGTGTTGAAACACGTCCAGTATATGAAAACCTAAACTATCTGCATGGCAAAGGTGTGAAAAAACAAACTTCTTAGTGATACAGCTGCTGAGTGATCAGTTTATAATTACATACTAAATGCATACATTAAACCATATATAGTCTAGTTGCTTTAAAGTGATTTCATAAATGAAAACAAAAACACAACTAGAAGTAAAGCAACACCACAGTTTACAAAGTTGCTTCACAGATTATACACACGATCTAAATATTAAACTATCTGAATCATAAGCAGCCAGGTAATTTTTTTCTCTACCCATGATTCACTGCAGACAACAGGTAAAACTTTACGATCAATAACTACTTGATTGTCGTTATTGATCGTTAAAAATCATGGTGGCACAAACTGAAAGTGATTATTCTGCGACATGACAGCGACACTGAGCTGTGGAAGAAATAAAGTTCCGAGCACGAGCCTTGTTATTATTTTAGTAATGAACATGCGAGCGCAGCTGGGACACCTGTTCACGCGGACACGCTGAGACGCTCACCTGGCGCTGGATGTCTCGCACGCGCTGGTCGTGAAGTTTGGGCGCAGAGCACATCTTGAATATGAGCCATGCCCTCGCATAGTAATACACATCAAATACAACGGAGAGCGGCAGCAAGAACAAACACACAAAAATCCACCTCTGGTGAACCATCACGTATTCGAGACCTTTGACTTTGATCCAGAGCAGGAATAAAACCACCAAGCCTCCTAAATACAGCAGCGGAGCCATCGTGTCCGGGCAGGTCGGAACTCAAGCTGCTCCAAACTAAAAGTATCTGTTTCTCAGCTGCAGCTGTGGCGCTTTGGTGAACTCTGTATTGATTATACCGACCCAAAAAAGCGGTTTCTGATCACCCCCTTCACTGGGATAGGTGAGCGGGGATAGGTAGCAGGCCACCCCCTCCCCTGCTTAACAATGATTGGATGATGATAGCAAAGGGGCGGAACCTGTCGTCTAAGCTTTAAGTTGATTGGTCGACCAAATAACTGAAGGGTATAACAGAAACGCAGCCTCTCTGCTGTTTAACCAATCACCGTGCACGCAGGCTGTCACACCATGCACCCTCTCCTCACGGCTGTGTTACAGCACTTTATTCAAACATATCACAGATTACAACTTACAGTTCAATACTGGCAGTTTAGATTAACTTCTGCAGTTTATTGCGAACTTTATTATATTTAATGCACAAACGCGGGCAGACGTGATCTTACAGCATCACTCATCAACTCTTTGTTTCTCAATATTATGATCATTAATCCCAAATCCAGCTTTAGTACACCAGTTGTTCTAAAATAATTATCTACATATTTATTTATTCACATAAATCTATGGATAGTGCACCTAACGGTGCCCACTTTGGTGCACATTAGAGATTTAAAGGAAAGACATTAGTGATCTTTTCTGGATGAATCAAATCACTTTGCAAAATTGCTGTACTTTGTCTTTGCTCCTAATAGTAAAAGTTAGCAAGCTGAAACGTTGACTATTACACCTTCCTTTAAGCTAAAAGCATCACTGTGTCTAAAGGCATTCTGATAGGTTCTTACCAATGAGGTCACCGTGGTTCAGAGCTTAAAATTACATTTGAAGCTGCTAAAAGTGGGGCTTAAAATGCAGCTGCAAACTTTGCAGTTCAGAAACAGACTGAAATGTTGATGCTCACTTTCATACAGTTTTTGTCATTCAGAAAAAACATACTTAATTTGGTCATATCAGGCTCATAAGCCCTGCCCGTCTGCTGTTCAAACCTTCTGTCTCTGAGGGATAGCCAATTAGAAAAAGCTGGCTTAAGTGGAAGTCAGGAGGTGGATCTGGATGGGCAAGAGCGGAGGATTCTAAAATCTTCATTTGTAATGGTGTGGGGGGTTATTTCTTACTTATATTCATACTTTGGATTTCTTAGTGCCAACTGAGCATTGCTGATCACACCCTACCTGAGTGTGGTTGCTGACCATGTCCATCCCTTTATGACCACAGTGTACCTGTCTTCTGATAGCTGCTTCCAGCGAGATAACCTACTATGTCGCACAAATTGTCTCAGACTGGGTTCTTGGACATGACAATGAGTTCAGTGCTCAAATAGTCTCCACTGTCACCAGATCTCAATCCAATAAAGCACCTTTGGGATGTGCTGGAACAGGAGATTCCCATCATGGATGTGCGGCTAACAAATCTGCAGCAGCTGTGTGACGCTGTTGTGTGAATACAGTCCAAAATCTGTGAGGAGTGTTTCCTACACCAAGCTGAAAGTATGACATGAACAATTAAAGACGGCTCTGAGAGCAAAGGGAGTCCAAAACGGTATGATTTCCATCAGACTGGGTGCTAAGCAAACTGAGTTTTAAAAGGGAAGCATCCTTTATACAGTACTTAAACTTGTCTGCTGGTGTGATGGGGATTGTTTCATAATGTGGAAAACATGTTTTATTAAAGGACATGGGAATGAACTTGTGCTTATTTTACATCTAGTGTGTCCATTTATGTTTAGAGAAATGGCTTTGACACACTCATTCTCTCTCTCTGCCTCTCACACACACACACACACACACACACACACACCACAGGGCTAAAGCGGTACCCTTCAGACACATTAGACAGAGGGAGGGTGGGGCGCCAGTAAAGATTTCTTAATGGGCTCGGCCGCTCTCTCGTCCATCTGCCTTGATGATAAACACACAGCTACTCAACATTAGCCTGATGCGCATCACAGCATTCTGCATTTTATTTCTCTTTATTTTTCAGCAAACTGTCACTTTTAGGACTTTTCTGCTGCTGGAGACCCACAGAGCAAGAACTAACACACATGGTGAACGATCAGGAGTGTTTTATCAGTAACGGAGGTGGAAATGCTGGGATCAAAAGAGTGAGATTTAGAAGGAATTCCCTGCCACAGGATTTCTGGAATTATTTGGATGTCTGGTCACTGTCAGAGCGCATGGGGAACACTCTCTGTCAGACTGTTTATATGTGAGTGACACTAATCAGCTAGTCACAGCCACACGGTAACCTCAGAAAGAGTTGACAGTCCTGGAGAAGGATGCCTTCCCTGCATCATGGAGCAATCTTCACCGGAGCCTTCCTCATCGTGACCGGCGGATCCACAGCCTTCCTAGCTTCATCCCAGAGCCGCCTGCAGGCTTTCTCTCTCTGCTGCGTGGTCCTGGGGGTGGTCATGCTTATCCTTGGGTTATTTTGGGCCATGAACAGCAAAAGTGCTGTTAACTACAACCACAGAGAGTACGACCAGGAGTGCCCGCATTATCCATACGAGTACACCAACTACCCCGGCCAAGCCTTCTTCAGCCCCCCAGGGAACCGGTTCCCAGAGTCCCAGTCAGTGTTTTTGCCCAGGTGGGTGAAGGAAAAATAAGCTCAGTTTGTATAACTAGACCTGTTTTTGTTCATCTTCTTATCAGAAACTAGAAAATAAGACTTTCTGAACAAAAAAAAATGTTTTTAAATCACTTAACAGTTTTACTGTCTGCTTTGTCATGTTGTCCAGCTTCCAGTCATCCGTGTCTTTTTTAGACAGACATTCATTTACAGAAACATTTGCCAAAAAGCCTTAAATATAATGACAGCATCTTTTCCAGACACACCCTTTTATAATGTTGCTTATTTTGCCAAAAAGCACAGACGAGGATCTTTAAATCTGATAATAAAGAAATGACATCTCGCATTCTGAAGGCTCCTCACAACCTTCCAGGACACCCGATTATTTATCTTTATAAAGACAAGGCAGGCAGTTATCTAAACAAAGTCACTGCAAATAAGAAGAAATATACTTTTTGCTTTCAGGCGCTTTAGATAAGAAGATTGAAACTCTGGCATCTGTTGCTAAATGTGAATTTACAGCGAGAGATGATTTATTAAGCCATAAAGCCTGAACACAATGATTACAGCTGGGCTGCCTCGTGACTTGGCTGTGTATAAATATACTTTTGCCTACTAGAATTTCTGATACTTCTACAGTCCTGTTATGTGCTTTCCATCTATATTTAATTTTTTCACATATTTGCATACGTGACTACTCAGCCAGACACTGGTATATACATGTATCAGCATGTGTTCTGCATAGCGTTGGTCATCTCAGTACAACACAGTGTTGCAGTGGGAACCATTAAGTCCTCTGATTCCTGTGGGTGTTCATCCTGTAAAACAGCATTTACAAGTGCCAGTAGTTTCCCCAGGATGCAGCACAGTGCTCCCAGAGTCCTACTGTAATGCCTCGGCATTGGCCTCCAAGCTCCTCAGATCTACATGCACTTGAGCATCCAAGGGATGGGCCAGAAGAAGCCCAATCCACGTCAACCCCGACCCATATCAGGTTGCAAAGGATCCACTGCCCCAGTGCCAGACACCACAAAACATCCCAAGAGAAACTGTGTTTGTGCCAAGGTGGACCTACAGGGGATGTAATTTCTTAATCCACCGAGCTATGCCAGTGGATAAAAACAATAGTTTCTGATCAGTATAAGTACCCTGTTTGCACGTGAGTTGTGTTAAAAGTCAAACTATTCCTTTATTGCAGAAGTTTATACTATTCCTTTAACCAAGTATGATTCAGGAGCATTCAGGATCTGGTGTTTGATTATGAGTGGTTAGTGAAATAAGCTGGTAAAATAACTCATGGTTACAGCTTTTTAACACGTCAATTAGGCCTTAATTCCTCTATTTGGACTCCTGATACCTCAGAACTTGGTCGTGCACATACGAGCTCGTGATTACACATGACTGTTCTCACACACGTTCTTACTTTCTCCGAATGTAGGACGATGGAACGTCACAGGCATGTTGCTCGCGGTGAAGACTTTGACTACCCGCCCATGAACATGGACTCTGGTGGCTTCAGTCCAACGCCTCACCCTCCTCTGTGGTTGGGACCCCCGCCTCCATATGAGGTCGCCATCAAGACAACATGCAGCTCCACACACCTGCGGCGTGCGTACTCAGACACACACCTGGCAACAGAGCCCCTGTTCGGACAGTCAAGAGAGATCAGCTTTGAAGTGTGATGCCGGCTCATTCTGAGACTTGGAATTTTACTCAGTGTGCTGCAGTTGTCTTTTCACAGTAACAGACTTTATTACTCACTTGAAGCATGGGTCTTTCTTGGTCTTAGCATGCTTTTCATCAAGTTTCCTGCCATTTCAATTATGTGATGACGTTAAGGCTGCGAGTATGTGTAAAAGGGGTTAAATGGACGTTGCACATTGGTTTACAGTCCCATTTTGAAGTCTCGCAGTCAGCACAGCAAGCCATGTAATCAGATAATTGCATTGAAATTGTGATGCTTAACACCCAAGCAGCATCTGGGCATCCCCACCCCAATAATAACTTAACATGTAGGCTTCCCCTAAAGGGGAAACTAAGCTGTGGAGATCAAAACCATAATTTTAACCACCCTGGAAACATATTTATAAAAGAAAGGGAGACAGGCAATAGAGAGACAGGCAATCATTCAAACTGATACACCTACAGTCAATTTAGAATCGTTAATTAAGCTAACACGTCTTCTGAGTCTTTGCACTGTGGGAGGAAACTGGAGTACCAGGAGAGAACCCACGCAGGGAGGCACAGGAAGGATATGCAAACTCCGAATGGAAAGGCACCAGCCGGATTCAAATCCATGACCTATGCTGTGCACCACTGTGCTGCCACTTATTAAATCCCTCCATTTTCTTCCACTTACTCAATTCAGGGTCACGGGGTTGGGGGGTTGGGGGGTTGGATCCTGTCCCAGCTGCCACGGGGCGAAAGTCAGGGTACACCCCAGACAGGTCGCCAGTCTATGATCAAATTAAAGCTACCAAATTCATCCTTATTTGACCAAAGCACATATGCCTAGTCAAAAATTTTAAAAATGCAAGTTTATGATATAAATTGATTTTTAGGCCAGTTTTTTAAAAATTAACACTAATTTATATATATACACGAGTGCAGTCTGCAGGTGTGCAGTTGTAATTGGTTGTTGGTGCCTCTGTTGAACATGTCAACTCGAGATGTCACGGTCACGCTCAACAGGAAACCGATCGGGACTAAATGCTGGCCAAGGAAGTTCTCCAGATGCAGAAAGGCCTGTGCTGCTCTGGCAGGGTGGGGGCAGGCACTGTCCTTCTGAAACAGCTGCAGGCTGGGGTGCTGCAGAACAGCACAAGCGCTGGTTGGAGCATTTCAGCGATACCTCTGTCCAGTCAGATTTCCATCATTGACATGCAAAGCTGCAGCAACACCTTGAATGCGCATGTTAGCATCCAGCATGCCTCGGTCAGTGTCAGTCAGGAAACAGTGAGCTTTGCTTAGCATGCCACTATCTTCTTCTTCCTTCAGCTGGTCTCTTTATGGGTTGCCACAGAAGATTCTCTGCCTCCCCAGCACCCTTCTCTGCTACACCAACCCTCTGCATGTCCTCCTTCACTACATCCCTGAATCTTCTTTGTGGCCTTCCTCCTCATCTCCTCCTATCTGGGAGCTCCACATCCAATATATCCACTATCCCTCCTCCGCACATGTCCAAACGGTCTCAGCTTTGCCTCTCTAACTTTGTCTCCAAATGAAAATCCGAGCATCTTCCACTCTGCCACTTCCAGCTTGGCCTCCAGTCCCTCTGTTAGTGCTACCATCTCCAAACCATCCAATACAGCATGTCTTACTACAACTGTCCAAATGTAATAAAATCCACCAGGGTTTATGACTCCCTTGATTTTGTTGAATCAGTTTATACAAAAATTGAACAAATCGTGGTTTTATGTGTTAAGATTATTGTGTGTCAATACACTGCGATTTCCAGCCTTTATGCTAAGCTAACCCACACCACACACATCAAGTGCCCCACAGTGTTCAGGGACAGAGTTGCTGCTGCGATCATCGCTTCTTTAAGTTTCTGTTTGACCGAACTGGATAATCCTCCTCTGTGGGACGGGGATTGTGGCTTTCAAACAATGCTGATGTTCTCCGGGAATAGCAACATGAAATCCTTCAGTTTGTGTGCCACACGTGTGCTCATCAGTTCACTGAAAGCAGGGGAAGGATGACTCATCTGACCATATGAGTTTTTCCACTGCTAGCTCACTGGCAACGCTGCCTGAGTTTCAAGTGTTACAAATTGACCTATTGTGCCCATAAAATTGCTGTCATTTGAACCCTTTTGTTCTTTTGCATTAATAAAACATTTTAATGTGTTCTTTCTTCCTTGGAGACCTCTGTTGTAATACATTGCAGCATGGGAAATAACTATTAGAGGCCTTGAACTTATTTCTCTTTAAGAATGCGGCATTCAGGTGCTGCTTGGAATCTACAGCTTTACAGATCGGAGTGGATCAACACAAATGCCTTTATATACTTTTTTTTTTTTTTAAAGATGATGAAAAGTTAAAGAAGGAAGTTGTGAAAAAGAGACTTCAAACAAGGAGGACTTCTCAGAACAGCTCAAAACGAGCAGAAAAAAGTAAACTGCTGAGTCGATGTAATATCAATCAAAGATGATTAAATAAACAAAACTGATGTGTTAATCATTATGTTTTGCCGGCACATGCCTTTAGTCTCTGCGAATTCAATTTCATTCTATCATGAAAACTGGATTTTCCTCTTTTGATCATCTGCCATATATCGGATTTCTCTTCATTTATTTCTCACAGTTTATCGTATTATAAACTGCAGCAGCAAAACACACTGCAGCTCACATGGATCGCAAGATTATGGGCATCTCAGCGTGTAGCTCCAAACTATTTGCTTCCCTCTGAATATGCACGTGTCTGCTGTATGGTTGGAAAAGGTAACTTAAGATAGAATTGCACAGGGATTCCAGTCTCTGTGAAAATAGGATGTCAGCATTGTTTAATTAAAAAAACTGACAGTCTCAGATGCTTGAATGTCTAATTAACTAGAAAGTTTGACTGGATTTAAGACCGTACTGCTGCCCTGCTGGTAATAACAAAAGAAAAAGCATAATATTTTTGGACAAATAAGCACACAATGATGCATGAATCATTTATGTGGCTTTCCCAAAATACTTCCTCATTTGTGAAAGCACCAGAACAGTTTGTAAATGAACCTTGTTTCAATTGATACGTTTCACTGCAAGAGAACAGGTCAGATAAAGTAGCTGCAGACAGTTTACTGGGTGATTTAATAATACATGAATATGTATACAAGCATACACAGATATGGTGGTGTGCCACCTTATGGTATTCATTAGTGCCACAGCTGACATTGGCCCACTGCTGACAGCTAAACCATTCTTGACCATGCTTTCAGAAGCGCATTTGTGAGGTCAGACACTGATGTTGGACGGGAAGGCCTGGCTCTGATTTAATTGATCCCAATATCAGAGTTATAATAACACTAACAGCTTACTGTGGAATAAGAAATTTCACAAGTGGACTTGTTGCACACATGAAACACTGGAATTCACTGAGCTCCTGAGAGCAACGCATTCTTTGACAGGTGTTTATAGAAGGTGCTCGGTTTTATACACCTGTGGCCGTGGAAGTGGTTGGAACACCTGAATGAACGAGAGAATAGTGTAATTAGCGATCACCCAGACACAATAAATTAGCTGTGCTGTAAAGGAGAGTCTGCAGGGTGGACTAAACCACTGTCAAATTTCAGTCACCCCCACTGATTTATTCAGGCAATTTAAATAAACTGCAAACTTTTCATTCCAGGCTCGCAGGGTCCCTCCTGCCATCGGTGTCCTGGACAGTCAGCCCCACTTTCCTCACATTTTCACACCGCTTTGAGGCTCTGCAAAACCAGTAGGCCAAATCGGTCCTTTAGGGCGGGCCGTTTCTGGCCCCTGAGCTGCGTGTTTGACTCTCTTGTTTTATAAGAGATTCTGTTTAAGACTTACTGTGGATTTTGTGCTTTGGGCAACAAGTTGGATTCCAGACGATCAGCATTGGAGCGATTGCTGCACAGTGAACACAGTCGCGCGTTCTGGAGCTGCTTTTGCAGTTCTGTCGGAATCAATACTTAATGTTAAGTCAGTCATTTCCTCTCCGATCATCCTGCTTCACGCCCAGCGGCAGAGTTCATGTATAAGAGAGGGTAGAACGCTCTCTCTGTGCGAACAGCCTGCCCAAACAGAGGTTAAGTGACAATGTTCAGACCCTGTGGACGCCCTGCCCTCCATTCCTCGTCACTGAAACCCTTCCTAGTGGGGAGGGAGAAAAAAAAGCCACTTCCTCACAGCGCACGTCCCTGCTGCTGCTGCTGCTGCTGCTGGTGGTGCTGCTGGGGCCAGATGAAAACCACACAGTACCCGTCACACATGCGAGATCAATTACTATCCAACAGATTTTCGGTGCCGTAATCGTGCCCCACACCTCCAAAAACCGGATATGCTTCTTCTGCGGAGAAAGAAAGCAGAGAGGCAGAGGAGCACATCATGAGAGAGGCGCGGCGGACACGCAGGATTTACGGACTGAACCGGATAGACTGTTCTCCCCTGATTTTATTTAGCCACACATGCATCATATGGAGAGTTAAAGTTGATGGCAAGGAGAAGAGTGATGGTCAAGCTTTCAGTCCACGCATTAGCTGAACATCTCACCGCGGCTTCCTTTCAGGTAGAGAGTGGATTGATGTTTATTCCAGCGAGCACAGACGCACGCAGAGATTATTTACATGTTGCATACAGCCCTGTTGTTTCCTCCTCAGGTCGCCGTCATCTGTGCTGCGCTATCTGTGCAGTTTGCCCCTCACTTTCACACACTCTTTGAATCTGAGCCTTGTTGTTGCTCTCTCTTCAGACAGGTTGCGGTTGAAGTGAAGGCACAACTGTAGCTGGGAAAAGTAAACACCTTGAACGTAGACGCTCAGGAGATGTCGGTCCACCAGGGCACGCTGCTTTGTCTGGGCGTGCTGCTGATGACTGCCGGGGGGGTCATGGCCCTTGGTGCGGGGACCCACCCGCCAGGCCTGCTCTTTGGACTCGGGCTGTTCCTGGGATTGGGAGGCATAGGCCTGCTGGTCAGTGGACTCTGCATGGCCATGAAGAATCTTCAGATTGCAGTGCCTGGACACTTTCTTCTGCACCCACGCACGGGAACACGCTTCAGCCCGCAGCAGGCTCTGGCCATACAAAGGTACATACATACACATAATCTGTGTGGGGAAAGCACACAGTCTTTAAGACACAGCTGTTCTTTTGTGGGGTTATGATTTGTAAAAAAAAAAAAAATGCGTGGGATATCCTGGAGCAATGGTTTCCAATAAGAGTCCCATTAGTGAGGATAAATTAGGAATAAAGAGAGCACAAGACATACTTTTGTTTGTTGTGTGCGAAATACTTGTAATTTTACATCTTGTGGGGCCTCTTATAAAGATTATAAAACACACATGCGTCATGTGACAGCTTCATGAGTCAACGAGACTAAACATCTACAACCATAGCAGCTCAGTTAGGCTGTGCTGGGTGCCAGCGTCAGCATGCTCATCATGCTTTTAGTCAGCAGGTATGTGTAACATGTGGCCATCTTAAATAACAGTGTTGTCATTCGTTTTGTAGGAACTTGATAAGCTGAAATGATTCCGGTTCTGCTGATAACCAGAGGTGTGTGTGCGTGAATTTTCGTGGCAATCTGTCCAATTTTTTTGTCACAATATTTATCTCAAAACCACAAGCAGGCCTCGCGGTGGTGCGGCAGAGGAAAAGCAAAGTTGTTACAATCCATCCTTCGCTTGCTGTTTACATCTGCACCACATTTCGTGTCAGTCTCTTCAGCAGCTGCTGAGTTATCTCAGGAAAGAGGAAACCTCTCTTTTTCTGTAATCCTGCCGCTTTTCAGACTTCCCCTCTGCTGCTGGAAACAAACGAGCACACTTCCAGACAAATGCCAGAACACGCGACAAGTGTCTTTTTGTTGAGCAG